>CAJUYG010001540.1:34937-49877 GCA_910591675.1 Galerucella calmariensis
CTACCATGAAGGACGATATTTCTGCTAATATGGACGAGAAGATTTCTTCCATGAAGAATGATATTTCTGATATGAAGAACGATATTTCAGCCGATATTTTGTCAATGAAAAATGACATTGCCGCTGAAGTCGAAAATAAAATTTCGTCCCTAAAATCTGATATGGAGAATGAAATTTCTGCCGTGGAAGAAAAGATTAAAAGAATGGGGCAAGAAATGGAACAAAAAATCAAAGAAATCGAAAAGAAGACTAGTAATAACCCGGCTATTACAACTAGGCAAGCCCCGAACAACGACGAACTGAAAGAGAAAGTAGAGTTGAAACCGAAAATGGAAAACGATATTAACAGCCGAGTGAAACTGCCAACATTCGATGGCAAAACGTCATGGCCGAACTATCTTAAGCAATTCGAGGCGGCATCAAAGGCAAACAACTGGAGTGAGAAAGAAAAAGCGTTGAATTTAACTCTTGCCCTTAGAGGAGACGCCATGGATATCATCCAGACCATACCAGTGGAAGAGACCGAAGATTTTGAGCAACTTAAAAAGCGATTGAACATGAGATATGGCCTGGAACACTTGGAGCATCTGTACCAGTCGCAGCTGAAAAACCGCAAACAAAAACGCGACGAAACTCTGCAAGAATTCGAAGCAGACATTGCGAGGTTGGTGCGGTTTGCCTATCCATCGGCACCGGAGAATGTCATGGAATGTTTAGGGGTACAGACATTCATCGACGGAGTTCGTGACCATGAAATGCAGAGAACTCTACGCTTGGCTCGGCACAAGACACTGGTCGACGTACTCTCTGCAGCCTTGGAGTACGAAGCAGCTACACAGGCTTCCGGAGTATACGGCAAGGTGAGGGCTGTAGCAGACGAAGAAGTGGAAAACAAGCTTGACCAGATTGTCAACATGATGAAAAGCATCTCACATGGAAAATCGAAAGCTGTAAGATGCTGGAATTGTGGAGAAATGGGACATGTACGCAGTTCGTGCAAGCGACCGAGAACTGCTACAAACAAAGACGCCCAGCAGGAAAACTAGGAAGGGTCGACCTTCAGAGGGCAGCTTCGACCCGAAGACCTTCCAAAGACCCTCTCATTCTAATAGCCTCTCTGAAATGTCGCGATGATAGTGTATACGTGGATGGTGAAGTTAATGGTAGGAAGTATACACTATTGGTGGACACTGGAGCAACGAGGACTATTATTCGCCCCGAGACTGTCAACACCCGGAAAAGACTTTTACCGACGAGACTGCGACTCAGGACTGCCACAGGTGGAAGCGCCAATGTCCATGGAGAACTACCGGTGCAATTGGGAATTGGCGCAGAGAAGTTCACCCACACTGTCGTTGTCGCTGATATCGAAGAGGACATAATACTCGGAATAGACATTATGAACCTACATGGCTTCCAGCTAGATTTCAAGAACCGAGTGATTAGAGTAGGTTCTGAGGAAGTATTCCTTCACCCACACGAGGATAAGACTGTTCAGGTAGCCGTACAGGAGGATACAGTTGTACCCGCAAGGAGTGAATTTTTCACTGTGGCAAGGCTACAAGGAACCGTCGAAGAAGGAACACCGGTCATGATGGAACCATGGAATCATGATAAAGAGGTTGGTCGAGGAATCCTGATAGGAAAAGGGTTAGTCATGGCTGCCGAAGAAATACCTGTACGCATTATAAATGTAAATGACCATCCCATAACTATAAAGAAGGAGACCAAAATTGGAACTTGCGTACCAGTGACGTCAATAATTCATCAAACAACAACTTCCAATGATGCCAACAATAAATTTGAACAAATGATAGCAGTGGCTGGACAATCCCTTAGCCTGCAAGAGAAGAAAAAAATCAGAGAACTCTTGCTACAATACCGATCTCTTTTTGTACCAAAAGAAGGAGAAGACATAGCTGGTGAAGATTACGTGACCCAGCTGAGAAAAAGAATGGACGACGTACACGAGCTGGTTCGATCGAATCTCCAGATCGCTAGCGATAGGATGAAGAAAAGGTACGATACACAAGCTACAGAAGGAGGTTTCCACGAAGGAGACAAAGTCTGGCTGCATAACCCAAGAAGACAAAAGGGTTTTTCTCCAAAGTTGCAGAAAGCTTGGGACGGTCCGTACATCGTGAAGAAACGAATCAACGATGTCATCTATCGTATCAGCAAGATCCCAAACGGAAAGCCAAAGGTGGTACACCGTAACCGATTAGCGCCATTCGAGGGTGACCACGATGAAGAAGTAAACCAGCTTCAGGAAGTAGCCGATCCTGCTTTTGAAGAGTTCATGGGTGCTTATGGTGGTACCGGAAAAGCAAGATTCGGCGTCACCACTGAGAGACGACAAGACATGCTTACCGTTCCAGAGGAATACTCACTGGCAATAAACATCCCTGCCAGCGTAACCGATGCACGTGGGCTAGCATCTCTGTTCATAAAGAAGAGTGGCGCCCGACGTTTGCAAGACCAGTTACCAGTACCAGGTAAAGCTCTGAAGCTGCAAGATGGCTCCCGCTACAATTTCCACCTAGTGACGAGAAACACCTTCGACGAAAGACCAACGTACGAGGATGTCTGGGAAGCATTACGAAGCTTGAGGGAGCATGTGCTTGAATTGGATGTGCATAGGCTAGCCATGCCCAAGATTGAATGTAGGCATTTAGATTGGCGAATAATCCGTAACATGGTAAAAGTAATCTTCCGAGACACCGAAGTGCAGGTACTAGTCTGCGGCCAAGTAAGGGAGACACAGCCAACAGAGAAGACGGTCGCATGTTACTTCCATGCAACTGGAAGATGTCACAAGGGAACCAGTTGCCGATACAGTCATCTCGTTTCCGTTTCCTAGTTAGTTCCAGGAGGAACTGTCTGTTAAGGAGGGGGCAATGTTACGCGAGCTGCTGCATTAATGTGCTCAATTAGTGCCCCCAGTGAAATTCCCATATGAGACGACTATGGCTCCTCCGCCGTATTTTCAAGAATGATCTAGAACACGTAACATCTAGAAAAACCCGGCGCATCCACCAAAACTTCGAGTTCGAGATGTTACTAGAAAAACATACGTGAGAATATAAATAGGCGACGAGCATCGCAGCGGAGTCAGTTAGTCAGTTAGTGTCGATACTGAAAGAAAGCAATCGCGCCTCGATAAAGTGTTTATTAAGTGACTCTCATATAAATTAGTTAGTGTGTGTTTAGTGTGACATATAAATTATTAAATAAGGACTGTATATGAATATAAATCTGTAAATATAAATTAATTGTAAATATAAATTAGAATAAACGTTACAATATTTAAATGGACGTTAAACTGGTTGACGAAAATTCTTATGATGGATGACTTCCGTAACCCCGAATTGTGCTTCTTCCGTCAATTGCATCTGATCGAATGTGATAGTACAAGTACAACTGGGCAGCTTAGGTAAAAGCTCTTTTCACTTTCATTGATACCAATATTTCTTGGAATAATCTCTCCCTTCGCTTTTCACAGATTAATAGAAAATCTTTCTTACTTGAATTTGTAAATAAACTTTTAGAATTAGATATTTCTCTCTGCCAACAGTCAGCCTTCCTTCCCACATATAAACGTTTAACAGTACCTGCGTCACGACAAAAATATTTGTGCCTAAAAATGCTCATCCAAATTACAAGAACTATCGCGTAGCTTCATTTATGTAATACATCCTCCTCAAAGTTTACATACAAAGGCTGTACCTATCAGATAAACCCTAATGAAATCTGCTCAATTTGTAATCAGGAGTTAGAAGCGATTGAGCACATAATTTTTGATTGTCCATTATATTGTAGTATGAAACAATCCATCTTAAATCACCTAGCCGATATCAATGTTGCAGCTGATTCACTGAATAATATTACAATAAATTCAACTAAAGCAATCGCTATCTATATTTGGAATGTTCTAAAACTAATATTTATTCTATCATTGTATACAGGTTTATATATTGTTCTCACCCCTTACATGAAATTGTAGAGATTTTAAAAGGAAATAAACTATATACTTATCTATCTATATAGCAAAAATTCAGGAAAACAATAATCCAGAAAACTAATTCTTGACAAAATATCGATACAAGACTTCTGAATATAGGATATTTCAGATTAACTTATTATCGGATTGACATTTATGAAAGTTTGTATCCATAAAGTAATAAATAAGAGATGTTTTAGAACATATATGGAAGAACCTGGCACAAAGTTTGTGCGCAGCCAGTAGAGCACGCCGAATCACAGCAACTAACTGAACTAACGAACCCCGCCTCTTACCACACGAAAATTGTCAATTTTATCGCAATTTGAGGTTAGTCACTTTTAAACATATTTATTTTTATTTAATTCTTAAGGCCGATTCATGCAACGTGCATTATAATTACATTATAACTACACTTAAATTACATTATCACTGCCTAATCAAACCAGTTCATGGAACGAATTAATTATTAACTGGCAAGACTGGCAATTGATGGACGTCATATTATTTGAATCGTTTGTGGTTGTGCTATGCAAGGACAGTTATTTGCAATTATTTGGAAGTTGTGAGGTTCTCTCGGCAAAAACGTGTTGGAATATATCAGCTTCACTACTTCGGAAGTATTAGTGGCTGCTTGAAATAGAAGGAGATCTTGGAATGACAGCTGTAACATTTTTGGCGCATGCGATTTCATGTTTTTTACCATAAACATAGACATTATATTATATTTCTCTATGGTTTTTACTGAAAACATAATGTAATTATAATTTATAGTTGAAAGTAGAGCAACTTCTTAATGCAATAGTGTAATTGAAATTCAATAATGTGGTTGCATAAACATCATATAGGAAACTATAGTAATTAACTTTTTCTAATGTAAATGTAGTTATAATATAATGAAAATGTAATTATATGCATGAGTCCGCCTTTATTGGACTTTCTGCATTTAAATTAATTATTTTTAAATTGGTACCTATTATTATCATAGGATTTATTATGACTTTTCATAGGTAAGTAAAAAAAGTGAAATAATGGAAACAAAATTTTTCATTTTATCGTTTTTTGCCAATAATTACGAAGATTTGCTGAAAGTTTTGTGAAAAAGTGGTATAATGAACATTGTGATATTGGTGTGTGCCTCAAGATGCGTCCAGGCAGATAAGTGTGCAGCACCAAGTTGTTCTAATGGGTACCACATTAAAGTGACTCTAGACAATTATGCAAATATAGAATTTTTCAGATTTCCTGATTCAGATATTGAACGACGGCGTAAATGGTTCAAGATAATGAACCTTACTTATACCAAACAAAGGCGTTATTTATGCGGAGACTACTTTCATGAAAATAGTTTCTCAGATTCATTTAAATCAAGGTTAACGAAATTTGCACTCCCTTTCCACCCAGAGTCCACTGCTCATCATCCTCATTCAGTTTTCGCGAATGAATCAAATAGCGATTCTAACATTAAAAAAATACCATCAGATTTGACAAGAGATTTCTCTCCTATTCGTAAAAAACAAAAACAAAATTGCATTCTTCCATCAATAAATGAAACTAGAGTGAAATTTGTCCCCAGAAAACAAAAAATGGATATTTTTAACAAAAATAAAAAAAATATAATAAGCAAATTGAAAAACAAGGTAGCTTCTTCCAAACAAAAAAATCAAAGTTGCATATTATGAACTTTCCAAAACGTCTCTATTTAGAGACTTGGGAAATAATTTAGATTCTGCAGTGGTATCGTTTTTTGAAAGTAGTTTTAAAAATGTAAAAAGGCCTTCTTGGAAGCCTTCAGATAAGGTGTATGCCTTAGCTATGTATAAACATGGTCCAAGGTGCTACAATTTTTTAAAAAGAAGTATTCCCTTACCCTCTAAAAGTACTCCACAAAAACTTTTACTTGATATGCCTTTTGATGCCTGCAATGATGTAAAATTTATCAAACAGGGTTTAAAAGTTGGACCCACTTGACCGTTACTGTTCACTAATTTTCGATGAAATTTCTGAACAAATGACTTTGGATACAGCTACTGACAAGGTTATTGGTTATGTTGATTTTGGTCCTCTAGGCAGACATAATCAGTATGCTAATCATGCCCTTTGTTTTATGGTAAATGGTCTGCGCAAATCATGGAAGCAACCTGTGGCATACTTTTTCACTAAAGACACTGTTAAAACAGAACAATTGAAATTTCTTTATTCATTATATGATCACCAGCTTAGGAACAACTGGACTAACAATTTTAGCAACAGTTTGTGACCAAGGATCAACAAACCGTTCAGCCATTAAACAGCTTCCCGAGGGAAATAGTCCTCATTTCTTGGTAAATAACCATGAAGTTTTTATAATTTTTGATCTCCCCATCTTTCAAAAAATACTAGAAATGCACTTTTAAGATATGGTATTATATTTCAAAAAAATAAAGTTGCCAAATTTGAACATTTTAAGCGATGTTTTTCAATGAATAAATTAAAAAGGTTACAGTCATTGAGAAAATAAAAGGATTCATATTTATCATTGAAAACTGGAAACAACAGACTTAAAATGAAAGTTTCTATTACAGCCAAAACTTTGAGTTAAACGGTTGCTGCTACCATTGAGGAAATGGTTAGCAGTCCCCAAAAGAATTTGCCATCTGATGAAATTCATACGGACGAGTTTGTACATGATATTGACTACCTTTTAGACAGTTTTAATTGTTTCAAGCTCAAACAAGAACTTGACAAAACTTACCGTACTTGCATATCTAAGAAGTCTCTTCAACTCAACTGTTATGGAATGACCTTCTAACAAAAATTAATAGTTGGTAGTTTATTTCTGGAGAACAAATTAAATCTAAAATGCCATTTCAATTTGGGTGGATTACAACTATAAATGCTACCAAGCAGTTATGGGCAGAGTGTGAAAGGCTGGGGTTTAGGTTTAAGGACCAGATATCTAAACCAAGATCCTTCAGAAAATGCCTTTGCGTCCATACGCCATTTTGTGGCATAAAGCGTAAACCCAAATCCATACCAATTTATATCTGCATTCAAAACTTCAGTATTAAATAACTTGGTTAGTCCTTCAGCTAATCGTAACTGTGAGCCAGAAGAGAGTGGTCTCTCATATAATCTACAAGACTTTTTGGAGAATGACAGCAATAACAGTGTTATTTCTCTAGATAGTTTAAATAAAAATGAGATTGACTATTTAGAATTGTCAAACATACAGGTTGACTTAGATATAGACCAACATAAAACCAATAGTACAGCATATGTAGCTGGGTTTTTGATGGAAAAAAAGTTTTTGATGAAAAAAAGTTGATTAAAACATACGAAGAATGTGCTGCTAACTTGACTACCGACATTGGAGAACAGCACCTATTCACAATATTCAAGGAGTATAGTGATACCAAAGAAAGCTTAACTCACGTTACTAAAAATGTTACCTTTGTTTTGACAATAATACATGATATTATCAATTTTATTTTACCTAATTTGGGCTATATTTCCAACATAATACATAAAGTTGAGCTTTTTTGTTGTAACATGTATTTTTCGATTGGTTTCCTTATCCTGAACACTTGGATCAAATTAAAAGTCTAATACTTGATGTATTGTGTCAATTCACTCAATCATCAGAAAATATTACGATGATGTATATAGAAATGTAATAGAGATGTAATAGTAATTGGGCAAGAAAAGAAGAATCTCGAAATACAGCTAAACGGAGAACAGGTACAGCAAGTGGATACATTTAAATATTAGGGAGTGAAAATACATAAAGAAGGGTATAATAACGCTGAAATTAATGGACGCATTAAAAGTGCCCTCAATCTGTATTATGCAATAAGTAATACTTTCATCCGCAAGAAAGAAGTGTAAAAAAAAAACAAAAATAACAGTCCATAAAACCGTTTTTGAACCAATTTTAACGTATGGGAGTGAAAGCTGGGTTCTTACGAAAGAGACAAAAAGAAAATTACAAACGGTTGAAATGAAGTATCTGAGAGCAGTATTAGGAATCACAAGAAGGGACAAACTTTGAAATGATCAGATAAGAGAACAGCTAGAAGTAGAACCACTGGGAAGAAGCATAGAAAGGAATCAGTTGAGGTGGTATGGCCACATAGTACGCATGAAAACCAAACAACAGGCAAAACTGATAATTATGGCAAACAAAAGCATGTGGAAAGCGACTAAGGGGAAGACCACGTAAAACCTGGGTTGATGCAGTAGCGGAAATTCTGAAAGAGCGTGGACTAAATCGGCAGGAGGCGAAGTTAAAGGCTGGTAATAAACGGGAATGGGCTAAATTTGTACACAATTGTAAACACCTTAGCACCTTAGTGTACATCAAGGTTCTATATATATCAACAAAAAAATTGCAAATAAGACATGTTTAACGATCAAATCAATTTATACAAGAGTTAAAGATGAAACTGATATTCTTAATCTTTAAAATGTAGTATACTGTATCCCTTGTAAAAATTGCGAAGATAAATATATTGGTCATACTAGCCAAAAATTTAAAAACCGTATTTCTCCCCATAAAAGTGATACCAGATTATATCCCGATAGATGTGCTTTGGCCAAACATATAATTGATAAAGACCATATTATGGATTTTGATTCTGTCAGTATTTTAGATATACAATCAAATAGGAAAAAAAGACTTTTCTTGGAAATGGCTCACATATCTCAAGAACAAAATATCATCAATAAAAAAAGTGATCATAAAAATTTGAGTGATATTTATTACTATCTTTTGGCTATTGATAGGGAGCATGAGTTTCAAATTCGTCTATTCCAAACATTTAAGGCTAAAATAACATCAAGCAAATTTAAAAAAAGAAGATAAACCTAACCAGTCTTGATATTTTTAGATATAGGTTAGTTATAATTTTATACTATTTCTTATTCTATAAGCAAACGATTTTGTTTGACATCATTTAGACATTTATTTAAAAAAATTCCAAATCAAAACTATAGTTAGATGTATTTACCATTCAAAATCACTTTGTAATACAATCTCAAATGCTATCCTTGAAAATGGAAATAAAGATATTCCGAAAGCTTGGAAAATAGTGTAAAGAGTACTCATTTTACGATTTTGCCGCTTCCCCAATATTCCTCTCCTTGTATATATATATAGAAATTTTTAAACCAATTCACAAAAAAAAGTATGTCAAAAAGAAATTGAAAAAAATTCAGCACTTATCTTGAAAACCAGTATGTTATGCTACAAAAAGACATATATATGCTACATACAGAGTTCGGCAAAAGTCCGGGACCGGACAAATATCGGAGAAAATTTAAATTTCTTGGAAAATCTTTCCATGCCACAAATTTTACTGCAATTTAAACTATAATTGGAAAATATTTTAAAATATACAGGGTGTTCCAATAAAGTGTGGCGTATCAAAGTTAGTTAGTTCTGCTGACTTTTTTGAAAATGTGAACATTTCGAAAAAAATTAATAACTCATTTATATAACAAATTCTAGCAAATTTTCCACATCTTAATAGTTGGATATTCGTTGAATGTATTCCACGATTGAGTACCAAATATCTCTTTGCAGGGTGTTCAGATTTTTTAGTTTCTATATTAGATCATTCAATGTGCAGTATCAGGCTCATTTTGAATGGAACACCCTGTATTCTTTCGAATGGTGCGTGGTATTATACTTTTCGTGCAATTTACAATTTTCTTAAATTTTGAAATAAATCGATTTTGAAACATCTGCAATTCTCTCTAAGTTTGAAACTAATGATATTAGCATAGTTGCTGTAAGAAACTAAATAGATCACGTTTTCATGCCTCCAGAAAATATAGGGCTTTGCTATCCTATACCAAGTGGTTGGAAAGATATAGACACTCTTACAAAAAAATCACTATCCACTTAGACATTTTATGAAATAACAAAAAGTTTATTACTTTCAGTTGTTAGTTCCGGTTTTATTCATGTTGTATTTCAATGGTCTCAGTAATAATAATTGAGCCAATCTTCAACATGGCACTCGTATTGGGTGGAACAATCTTTTTTGTTTTTTGCTATTTCATAAATTGTCTCTAAGTTGATAGTGATTTTTCTGTGAGGGTGGCTATATCTTTTTAACCACTCGGTATAGGATAGCAAAACCATATAGTTTGTGGAGGCTTGAAACGTGATCTATTTAGTTTCCTACAACAACTATGCCAAGATCATTAGCTTGAAATTTAGAGAGAATTGCAGATGTTTTAAAATCGATTTAGCATACAATTTAAGAAAATTGTAAATTGCACGAAAAGTCTAATACCTAGGTATAGGACACTCTTGTACCATTAGAAAGACGACATTTTTTGAATATGATGAATAATTAAAATACAGAGTGTTCCATTTGAAATAAGCCTGATACTGCGCATTGAATGATCTAATAATGAAGTTGAAAATTCTGAACACCCTGTAAAGAGATATTTAGTACTCAATCGTGAAATACATTCAACGAATGTCCAACTATTTAGATGTAAGATAAAATTTGCTAGAATCTGTTATATCAATGAGTTATCAATTTTTTTCGAAAGGTTTACATTTTTTTTAAATTCAGCATAACTCGGAACACTCTGTATTTAGGTATAGGGAACCATTGTGAAGGAGTATTATATTTTTTAGAGTGTTCCATAAGAAAAAGTATAACTTTGATACGCCACACTTTCAAAATATTTCCAAATAATAGTTTAAGTTGAAGTAAAATTTGTGGTATAAAAAGATTTTTCATAAAATTCATATTTTCTTCGATATTTGTCCGGTCCCGGACTTTTGCCGAACTCTGTATTGTATACATTTAATAAATATTGACACATATTTTTTTTTGTGCCTACTTATTATAAAATGCTGCATATTTTTTGATGCTGTGGGTGTAAGAGATCATCAAGATATACATGCTTTTACTAAGGTATTATATTATATATACCCACTGGATTGAATTATATGGATATTTATCAGCTTAGGATGGAATTTGTTATTGTTTTATTTATTCTTAAATCTTTAGGGCTGTTTTTTCATTGAAACCTAGCTTGTTCACCAAAGACTGAAATTGTGATTTTCTCGATTATTTGGTTAAGGCTGTTTTTTATGTATTTGATTTATTTTATTTCAACTGTTTGTTAGTTGGATTATTTGTTTGTCTGTTTTATTTTTATTTTTATTAACTGTTTTATGTTATTTTGGATATTTTATTGCATGAAAAATGAAACATAGCTTGTTGACTAAAAACTGGAACTGTGATTTATTTGATGATACTTATTATTATTCCGTCGAATATTATATGGATTGAACACAAAAGAGTTTAAGAAAGTAATACCTATAGTATATAACGTCAAATAGATTCAGAAAACTGTCAAATTATTCCATGTTTCTTGGCTATGATAATCCCTTCAATTTGCCCAGTAGAAGCATGAGGGAGTCATCCTTCTATTGACGTTTTATAGAATCATGTTGAAGAATACCATTTATCCATTCTCGATGGAACCAGATGGAACTACGCCTCCTTTTTCTCGGTTGTTCTACTCCCCAGTTTCCAATAATTTGGTCCCCAAACGGGTGGATCGATTTTGACGAAATTCTGCACATTTGCACAGGAAGACTTTTTTAGTATAAGTGCTGAGGGTGCTGTGATTTCTGAACAACTGAGCCAGTATTTCTTATCGTGAAGTTCAACCAAAACCGAATTGTTCTAAAAAAATATATACCTACCGTACATAGTTGATTCAGCTCCAAACGCCTTTTTTATTCCCGTATATGAAAAAAATTCATATTTGACACTATTTTATGTCTAGTGTAGGTACCCTTTAACGCATTTAACATACATGTTTTGGAAACCTCATAATTTTTTTGAAGAAAATGCTTGTAAAAGTAGCTCAAGCGCTTAAAATAGTGTATCAATATTTTTGCGGAATAATTCGGAAAACAATAAAGCCAAAATTAGTCTCACTACTTTCCATGTTTTGCGTTGTCCTCATAGACGCCTAACTCTCAGCACTGCTTTGATAATTTCATTTTGCTATTGTTTCAACCATATTCATACATTTTTCAGGTAGCAAAGTTGAATAAAAACATGCATAAAACACACTTTTATGTATTCCGCTGCTTCCAGTCACTTGACAAAGCTGGAAATGTATTTAAAACTTCAAACAGCTCTTGTGAGTTTACACTCCTAACGTTAAGTACAATCCATAACGCGTGATTCTACAATACAATATTCCAAACAAGTATTCTTGTTAAAAATATGTTTTAACCCTATATATGGTTTTTATTCGTTATAAAAATAATTGCGTTGCCAAACAGAAAAATATGGCGTTGCACAATTTTTAAAAAAAAAAGGAAAGTTGATAAGACAGCTCCTTTTCTTGATTGGCCCTATCCAGAATAAACGATATAATATGCTCAAATTAATACGATATAAGCTTTTTTGACATACAATTATATTACTTGGAGGGCTACCTGGAGTGGCACTCTGTAACTATTTCAACGATAGAGAATCGCTTCTTTTCGCTATTAGGTACTCCATAAACACATTCGGTGGTTTTCGCAGCTAGACGATTATAATCGAGAGCAAATGAAGAAAGGAAGAGAAGAGAGACCGGAAAAGGTCTTTCTATCTCAAAGATTCATCTTTCTATCTCCGTCATTGAGAAAGTGAAAGTAAACATTTTCAAATTTTATAATAGTTTGAAGTTATGTGCAGTTTTATGTTAATTAATTATTAATTGTCAAAGATTAATTGAAAAGGTAAGTACATTTTATTTTTCATATGTACAAAAAATTTATCATGAATTAAACAAAAAAGTTATTTTATATTTCCAGTTAAGATACAACACTGACAACTCTTATATCTTCTAATACAAACAAAAAAATATGTTATTTTCTTTCTCAATTTCTTCGTTTCTCCTAATTAATTTTTGTTATCAGTTCAAAAAGATGCTTTTAGAATTTTGAATGAAAACATCTCTATACGAATCAATGAAACGATTTTCGTCTGAAAGCCATTATGACTTTCAAGAATTCCGAATCCTCGTAAATTATGCTCGACATTCCAGTAAAATTTCTCTTGTAAGTTTGTCCGCAGCATTTAGTCGTGGTCCAGCTTGAATACGGTAAGGACATGCGACGTATAGATATTTCACTAATGTTGAGTCTTTTTACAGTTCTTACAACTCTCCTTCGAGGTAAATGTACAACTTGGTCAAAAACATGAACTTCGTCTTCACTAGTACAAATTGCTTTTTTCACGACCTGAAGAACCTTAACGTTGACACAATACACTTCCAGTGCGACGAATCTTTTCAACAACAGCTAATTCACACTTCTACTGAAGACTACTTTATCAAATTTTCGTTCATATTTTATTGATACTTGCTGTAAGCTTGGACCATTATTGTGACCATTTCCGTATGGGCGGAAATAATGCTCTTCCGTTATTAGGACCATTTTCAAATCATATTCCAAAAGCAACTCCACAGCACCCTCCATTTTGGTACTGTTTGTTTTGGCGGATACCGTACTTATCAGAGAAACATCCAAGACTATTTCTCCATCCCACCAATCGTAATATTTCCCCATCATGTGATTTATTGGTTTTAACTGAAGCAGAAGCAGCTTTTTCTAAGGCCTTTTCTGACTTATATGTTCAATAAGGTGAAAAGGCAAATAGTAAAGGAGAAGCCAAAGTACTTCTCCATATTTTCGAGCTGGTATATCTACTTCATTTTTGCTGAAGGAAAAGGATAACGCGATCGCAAATTAGAGTGAGAAACTTATCGGAATGACTGGAGGTGGTAGAATGTTCTATTTCGCATCAACGTATTATCTGGCCCTGCCGTGTATGTATGTATCAGTAGTCGAATTTAATGATTTTTCACCGAACTGGCAATCTGAGGTGATTAGTAACCAGAAAATTGTTATGTCTCTCTGTTAAGTTGAAACTAGTACCATCACAGGCTCCACTAACGGAAACTTCACCAATAGCAAGTTCTACACCATTAATTGATAATACGAATCTTATCCTACTATTGAAAAGTATCAAACCTCATGGAAACGTATACCCATACGCTCCCTACTTTCTTCCTTTTTGTTATGACAGTCTCGTCTATTATACCTACTTCGAAAAAAGGAATACATTTTTGTAATTGAACTTCAATAAAAAAGTGAACTGAATAAAAAATTCTATACAATAACTCATTCTTAGTTTTAATGAACACAATCCAGTTAAGAAACTTTTATTTTTAATAAAATACGTATATATATCATCTTTTTTCGTCATTTCCTCAGGCACGTCCAGCTGAGAAATAGATTAGAGGCGCTCTAAATTGCTCTATTTTCATTCTGATAACCCTCCGTGATGATGATTACAGTAATATTTCAAATAATGGTGCAGGACATCGATTTTTTTATTCGAGAAAACACAAGTCTAGGAAATTGTTATAGTTTCGTAGTTTCTTTTTAGATCAACTGTTCTATAAAGTTTTCTAATGTCATAAATAATATTTTCCTTCGATGATTTGTAATCAACAATCATGAACATATAGATCGGGGCAATTTTTAGATTTTCAGTCCATCAAGAGTAGCCCAAATAAGTCTTTTTCTTGGTTTTTTTGGAAGAACGTAGAAAAAATATTGTATGCAACTTGTGCAAAAAGCGTTTATTGCACTGAGCGTGTTGACAATTATACGTCGCGTGCAATAGGCACTTACTTTTGCACTTGTTGCATGTATAACTAATTGACATTTTTTGATGAACTTCAAATCTTAGTGGTAGGTCGGCAAAGGGACTATTTTCACTAATCAACATTTGATATAAGGAAATAATTCCTGCCAATAATGTTATTTGTTTCCCAGTCTCAAGAAGGTCATTTGCTACCGGGCATTGCTGTATTGTCTGTACAGAAAGTACGAGGAGTAATAAATCATTCATTTAGGT
>CAJUYG010001540.1:50277-64059 GCA_910591675.1 Galerucella calmariensis
GGTGCTCCCTGTAAAGGTTTTGCATACTTAATTAGGGTTTATTATTCTTCGTACTTTCTGTACAGACTACCTGCGTAATTCATGTTTATTTTATCATAGATGAGAGAGATAGAAGAAGAGAGAGAAAGAGAGAAATGAGCTGTATTCATACTATTGCATCATCTAAAGCCCATTGACCGGAGTCTTTCAACTAGTTTACAATAGGCCAGCCGCAATCAGAAACTGTCAGAAACGATCAGAGAATACTCGATCACTGGAATCAGTAATGGGAATTACGAGAAAGTAAACTCGTTGTTTGCTAACAGACCTAATGTTTTCATAGTATAGAGGAAAATCGTTATGTTCCGTATTGCCATTCTGTGATTAAATTAGAGAAAGCTATGGAACACCACAGAGACAATGCAGCATTCCCCTCTCCGGAGAGTGTATCAAGACCGATCAAGTCTAGATTGGAGGGTGTTTCATGGAGGGGAAGTATTTTGTTCTCTTTTGGACTCTTTTTTTAAGAATTTTGATTGATGTATCTTCACCGGTGTATAAGATGTACGTCTTCAAAAGCTGCTTTTCCGATTTTTGAACGTTTCTGTATAAACGCTAATTGACGTTTCATGAACTCCAAATTTTGGAGGACAGTAAAAGACAAACGTCTTTGTGAGACTTCCATAATTCGTGTTTTGTAATAAATGAACCAACATTTGTTCATCAAATGTCTATTGAAAGCTATAACTGGGTGCTGCGATATTAAGTGGGTCATACTGTATATAGATCATTTCCTCGTAGATCCCCAGATGTGCTGATGTACAATATTTAGGAAGAAATCGAATTAAATTTAGATTTTAGATTAGATTTAGATTTATCATTTGTAAGTATTTGGCTAAAAATACCCTCACTCACAAACTAGCAGTCACAGGCGTTCGACTTGAAAGGGAAAGCGAGTAAACTTGGCTAAAATTTTTGTATA
The DNA here is from genome assembly GCA_910591675.1 of Galerucella calmariensis. Classification (NCBI taxonomy): domain Eukaryota; kingdom Metazoa; phylum Arthropoda; class Insecta; order Coleoptera; family Chrysomelidae; genus Galerucella; species Galerucella calmariensis. The sequence continues at coordinate 51,239 of CAJUYG010001540.1, forward strand.
TCAGATTTTTTTGATAAGGTGAATAGGAAAATGTGTTTTTGTTTGTATTTTCTATTATGTTCCGTTCCGAGAGAGATAATAATAATAATAATAATTTATTTATTTACACATAATTCAAAAAAAAAAAAATACATAGATACATAAATACATAAGATAAACAAAACGATCACTGGAAAATCCTCACAAATTATATTTAAATTAATCAATAATGATATTGGTTCAGTGTCCAGACAATCATGTGACAAAATCGTGCCAAAGAAATTTCCTGGCCTTTTTGAAATTAACATATTAATTCAAAACTGAAAAATGTTCAAAACAAATAGGCGGTGCTATGACGTACTAACCCCAAACATCAGGACGATTAGGATTTGTTGGAAACTGGACAACTCAAGTGCAGGGCCTCTCTGTGAAGAGCTTTCACTCACTGCGCTATAATGTGTTGACTAGAGGTTGATAGGCGTGTTGGGGCTAGTACGTCATACTGCATTACACCAGTAAGAGCAGCATTCACAAATGGCGCGTGAAATTTTATGTCTGCAATGAGATTTATTTTATTCAATACATTTGATAATATATATATATTATATGGTAGATTTTGGGCATGGAGATCACGATTATGCTGTTTTTAAAAATTAGTCGTCTTCCCCTTTAAAATTTTTTGACCAGCTCAGTTCTATTTCATAAAAAAACGAAGATTATTAACAACACTAATTTTATTGTTATTATGTTCCATAAGACGATAATTTGTTGCAGGTCATAAATCCAATCATTTTCATGAAGATGGTCTAATTCTTCAAAACATTCTGGGATCATTTTGAATTTCATTACATGAACCTCCTTTCCTTTCACACAGCTAAATGAGATTTTTTATTGGATCAGCATGAACTAATGATTCAAAATAGTTCGGAATGAAATCGGGCCAACTTGTGGCTCAATAGGAAGCAACAGAAAATGGATAAACAAGTTATGCATAACACAAAGATCTAAAAAAACAAATTACATCGCGCCATATTCAATCGAATTCAATAGTGTAGTTTTTATTTTATTCTTACTTGAAAAATATTATTTCTAAATTTTTTGAGCCAGGCCTTCCAGATTATTACGTAGTATAAATTAAGGCTAGGTTAGGATAAAAAAAAGCTAGGCTCAAATTTTGAAATGGCACATAATTATCATAAGATAGTATAGCCAAAATTGAAGGAGAAAAGAAGAAGCTCAGGATAGGTGGACAGTGAGTTGTTTGCATTCAGTATTGGTTCCTGGAATAACTATTTGTTTAACAAGGGAGGAAAGTGCTACTTTTGTTCCCGAGGATGAAGTTTACTACCAAGCCCGTAGCGGAGGAGGAGTCATTCATCCATAAAACTGACAAATGAAATTTATTAAAGAACTAAAACTAAGAAGTAGGTACAGTTTAACTTATTAGCACGCTATTTTCATTCTTGCACCCTACATATTTTCAATTTGTGGTGGAATAATTATTTATCCTGATGTTAAACGTGCAGTTTTGAGCAGTGGTTATTTGAATAGCACTGGAAGTGAGAGCTGTCCCAAGTTACAAAAATTGATATATTAAAGTTATAAACACCTTTATAAAATCATGTTTGGAAGGTAAATGGTGCCTTAAAATGTGAAATAAGCATATATACAGAGCTTATTCAGCTGTTATAACTCTAAATGGGCCCACGTTAGGCAACCATTTCATAAGGGTATTACGATGAACTGCATTATAACTGTTCTATAGTACTTCTATGATATTCTTATAAAGGTTTGAAATACCCTTTATACGACGTTTATATATCCTGACCTCCAAACCGCAGTAGTTATGGTCACTCTTATAAAGTTACTGTTTAAGGACCACATAAAGGTAATTTAGAAGTTAATATACCATTTATATGACGTTAACAACTACATCATCAGAAACAAGATTTTCAGAAGAAACCATAATACTTATATAACTTCAATATTGCTGAATAATAGAAACATCAATTATGTATTTAAAACTAATGCAACTGTCAATCTGCTTCGCCAATTTAAGTAGGTATGGCGTCTATCGCACACTATTACATCATCTTAACTTCGGCGATATAGTGAAAAGGGACACAGGAGTACCTGAAAACTGGCATGCGAAGCAAATTTTATTGTGAAAATAGATTACGGTACCTCGAAAAAACACAACGCGCCCGTAATTTTATCAAAAATAAAATTTTTTCTGAAGCAATAATTTATTTGACAATGTTTTTTTTAAAGCGATAATAACAGTTTTCCAGACAAAACTAATTTCTGTGAGTAGAGCAGCTTATTTTGGTACATAATTGTTATGAAATTGTTCAGAACTATTCATTTTCAATCAAAATTGAATTCTCGCAATTAGATTGCAATATGGCGGTAATGGGTATGAGAAAATGCAAACCGCTAGTTCAATAGTTTTATGAAAGGAATTTAAGAGCTTATTGAGTCAACTGTATAAACCCTCACTTCGTGGAATCTACTCATCATATGGTTTTAAATGAAACTAACTGTTTCTGATTGACTCCACAATATATTTGTAAAAATTTGTAAATTGCAAGTAAATTGACAATTGTTTCGATATAAATATCATCGTCAGAATGACAGAAGTTACTTTTGACATGATGTATACTTGATATATATTTGGCTAGTCCAAATAGTGCCCTATCTAGTGATTGACTTAATATATATGAATAGAAAAAAGAAGAAGATTTTACAAATAGTAGCAATTTACAAATTTTTACAAATATATTGTGGAGTCAATCAGAAACAGTTAGTTTCATTTAAAACCATATTAAGAGCTTATATTACTTTATTAACTCCTTAATATAGATAGTTTGATAAATGTATATATTTTAAGTTAACGCCTCTTTACATATAATCGGTGTTGCCGATATACTTGCCGGTTATTATCAAGTCTGACATAGTTATATATTTTGTATTAATACAATGTCTATAATAGCAATTTCAGGAAGGAAAAGTACGAATTTGTTTCCTACAATGAAGCCAGGAAATGTACATATACTTTGGATAGTGGTAGGCGGGGGAAATAATGAACATACCTATATAATTAAAATGATAATGAGTTACTTTCCTCATTTGCATATTTTATTTACATTTTCATGATCTCGACAACAAATATAACTTGTTGAAATTTTTACAAAATTGTTTCATTTCTAGCAGTTTTAAACCTACTTTTTCTATGTTATGAAATCCACATCAAGTAAAAGCCTGATCTATTCTACTTTTTCTATCTTCTGAATGTTTTCATGGTATTTATTATTCTTCTTTTTATTCATTTTGAAATCAAACTTTCACTTTCACATCAGTTTTCGGCGCTTTGATGAAATTTTTATTCGATGCTCCTCATGTACAATATGGTACAAAACACGATCTATCTTGATACTGGTTTCTCACAATATTCGTTGATCTTACTTTAACAAGTAAACGACAGTGATAGATATCGAGATAATGTCAACATATTATTCATTTGTCATGAACAGGCTGAACATATAGACCACCAAACTGAGAATATCGACAACTTCACATTTAAACTAGTGACGTGGGTATCTGCATTATAAGTTGCATATCATTTAATTTAATTTTCATAATATAACCCATTCATATAACCTCAGAAAATATTTGGTCGCAATTTTAATTCACATACTTTTTCCGACATTGACAGGACAACCACCGTAAATTATATTACAGAATGTTTGGGTAATGTTTTCCAGTAGTTACCCCAATCACCCCTATCCAGACATTTCTGTTGAATATTAGTGAAGAACCAATTAGATGAACACCAAAAATAGGACGGAAAGTATTGCTAAGCAGCTCAAGGGCGGAAAATGGTTGGTTCATGGTCTTCGAAGTTTTTCACCATCTGTTACTTGAGTATTCTGATGTTTCTCGTAAATCTTCAATCAAACGTCAGTAATTGTGGAAGTTTTTCCTCATTTTTCGGTTTATTCGGTACAAGAAAAACCGTTATATGTTACACATGCAGGAAGCACTTAACTATCAGCTGTAGTTATGAGCCATATTGGTCTTTCAGTATTGGTCTTGGACCAAATTAACAAGAACGAGACCTATACCAAGACGAAATATGTAAGACCAAGACCAAATACGCAAGACTCAACATAAAAAAAAACAAGACCGGATGATTTGAGCAAGTCCAAGACCAAGAATAATCAAGACCTAGACTATCCGAGTCTTTTTCTTGCTAAGCTCAATCCTAATCAACTGCCCTCGCTTCGCAACGCTCCTTCGTGCATCTAAGTGTATGTTCACACAGGATGCAATGCGACACGATGATATGCGACATCAGGCTTGGTATGGTGTAGTTGCTGTCGCCTGTGGCACACCTACCATATCCAATGATAAATTTTCTAATTCAACCATTTCTGAAAATGAAGATGAAGATTTCAACCTTAGACCATGCAAAGATAGGTGTGTAAAATGTGCATTCGGTATTCTCGTGGCTAGATGGAGAATATTAACGAAAAATCAAAAAATTGCAAAATACAACTAAACACTCTGATATTCAATCGAAAATTCACGTTAAACGTCAAAATCACAATTGACAGATAGTGATGAGAATTTCAAAAAATGGCGTTAATAAATTATTCGCCTTTGGGCTGCAAAACAGTACTTTACGTCCTATTTTTGATGTTTATATGATGGGACTTCCGTTAAGGAGAGCGAAATAGTATATTGTGATAAAAGGGCAGAAAATGAGCTCAAGCAGCCCAAGACTATCAATTGCTGCTAGTTAAGGGCTGCTAAACCGTTTCCTGCATGTGTGACACACAACTGTTTCTGGCCTACCCAATAAACCAGAAAAATAGGAAAATATAACAAAAAGGTAGAACGTGTAGCGGGACACACGGTAGGAACTTTAGTTCCTTTTAAGCAAAAGTTATGTAATACATCTGACGTTATAGATAAACAATTTGCATATTCTTTGGTGGTTGAGTAGTAAGCACACTAGACTCTCACGCGGTAGACCCGGGTTCGAGTCCCCGCGAGGAATTTTTTTTCATTGCTAATTTTATTTTCAAATAATCATTCTGCTTGATATTAATAACGACAACGGGTAGACGTTTGAAATATTTAGCAGAATATTCATTATTATAGATAATGGTACGGTACCCTCCATGAGGGAGTCCGACTGGCAACATCTACTTATAACAGCATCGTATATTTAAAAAAGGAAACCGTAGCATTATGCAAATTGGACATTCGTTTACCACAAAATTAGTGGAAACATAAAATTGAATTGTTAAATTTTTAATTTGAAGTTATATTACAGTTTATAGAAATTTTTATTTTCTAGATTTTTCCTAAGTGGGTCGTAGAAAAAATATGCTGCTTGACTCGTGTGGATTGTCCATATCGCACTTGAACGATTGAGCACTCCGCCTACGGCGTCGTGCTCCATCTTCGTCCTCGTGCGATATGGCCATCATATCCACACTAGTTGCACAAACTACAATTTCTTTCAAAATATGCCCTTTTACATTTGAAAACTACCTGCCAAGTGTCAAATCAATTTATCCATCCATTTTAAAGTTAACGAATTAAAACATTCAAGTTTTCAAAATTTCAACACCCTGTATTTCGAAAAGTAGCTAGACCCCTTAATCGCGCAAAAAAAAATTACGGAAATAATAGTAAAAATTTATCCGAACAAATTCAAGTAGATCACTAGCACTGCGAATACCAGCTTTGCATATAATTTCAATATAGCATCGGTGGTTCAGTGGTTAGAATGCTCGCATTGCACGCGGGCGGCCCGGGTTCGAATCCGGGTATGAGCATATTTATTATTATGAATCGCTGCTTCGTAAACGAGAGAGAGACTAAGGAGCACGATATCTAAGGAGGCACAAGCACGCAAAAGCAAGGCACATAACGAAGCAATGTAACATAACGTAGCGTAACGTAACGCGTAACGGTCAGATCTTTTGCGTCGCTGAAACGTAACCTGGCGTAAAGAACTGAAGTTTCAAAAACTTCGACATACATACACTGACGTTTAATTAAAAAATTCATGTGACGCGTTGCAATAATCCAGTGACAGACGGTAAAAAACACGTGTCGTTATGAATATTCCACCCTTAGACTGCTGAAAAATAATCTCCGTCCTATTTTTTGTGTCCATATGATTGGTTTTTTCAGTGAGGTAGACGAAAAAAATACAATCTTCCGCTTTACATAATATAATATAAGAGTTGTCCAATAATTGAGAATTGGACCGACTAGGTGTAGAAATTATTTCAAACCGCTGATACATTGCCTAAATGCGTCGCAAAAGCTACAAAGGAAAAGCTGAAGACGCTTAAATGAGAAAAGCCCGTCGCTACGCTGTTTAGTTAAACAGTGAATAAAATCATTCGAGTGGAATTGTCAAATGCGAATTTTCATTTTGTTTTAAATTGAAGTGAAAGGGAATAAAAACGAAGTAATTACCAGGAAATGACGTGAAAATAAATGTACAGAAATATCCTACCTAGTCTTTAACTAATGTTCGAGTGCATAAAATGTAAACTTCAACAGGGTGGACAACTAAAAAGGTTGTTTTGAGAACTTGGTCTTCATTTATTCTCTTCCCACACACTCCCACTAAAGTAGAATCATTCCAATTCCATTACTATAGCAATATAGATTCAGTTAAATGAATACATGTTAGCGGCGCTGCAATAGGTAGTTTATCAAATAATATAAGTATACTAATAAATATAAATGATTATAACTGTAGGGATTCACCGAAGTTTTAGTTAGATTTCACTGGTTTTTCATTAATTCAATATATACGGACCGCCTAATTACTAACCAAAGTAACCTAAGATATATACGAACCATACTCCATACTCTAAATATATAGTTCAAATCTGTGTGGATGTTTTTTTACTATTACATGAACAGTTTTCAAGCTTGTCACAATTTAAAACAGCTCCCGCTCAGAGTAAGCAGGTTCGGTGTACGTTTCAGGCATGGTTCTTTCTTAAATATTTCCTAAACATTTGTCTTGGGATAGTCACCCGGTGATTCATATGTTGCTCGCTGTTCTAGTTCAGGATCTATAGCCTTGTTTAACGATTTTTAATATACCTGGGTTAAACGATGAGCCCTCTGTCCATCATTTTGCAGGTTTGTCAGCATTCCATCGCCTTTGACCTTGTGCCCAGGCAACCTTGAGGTCATTACGTTCTGGCGACGTTTCCAATTCTTCGATGCAGATTATTTTCATGAACTTCTTCATCATCATCTATGAATACTCAAAAATATTGCTCTCGTTTTTTTTATTTTACCAATTACTTTAAAATTTAGTTGAATATATACTGCTATTCCGGAATTGCTTCTCGTTTTATAAAATATTGGACATTCATCCAATTTAAAAACATAGCTTCTAAAATCGCCGTTTCGCATAATACATCACTGTGATGTCCATTCACAAAGTGATGCATTATTTATGTCGCAATAACGATAATGGGAATACTATTTCTGGAATATCACGGTATTTCATTGTAAAAAAATTCTTGGCACGTAGGTAGTAGCTTGAGCTTTATTATGTATTGTGTAGGTTATAAAGACTGTTTATAATGTGTGTCTATTTTCACCACAGATTTAATTCAATATAAGTAGTTTATACATGTGTTCTATGTATTTTTCCGGCTGGTACTGTATATGTAGGTATCTAATTGATATTTCATATTATGAAGCAGATGATCAGCTGTGCAAATTGAACTGCTTTTAGATTCAGTGAATTACCAATTTTTCAATCAAGATACATATTCACAACATAATGCCGTTTCCATTTAATAATATTCTATCAAAACTCATTCCCTCCATTATTGATATGAACGGCTTATGTTCGAATTGCATCCACTCCCAGCTGAAACATACCTGACAACATACCTCTAACGGGAGACTTTCTTCGTTCCTATTGACAGATTTGTTGCAATCTACACCAAACTATTTTCATCCACTGATATTAACGCATGATGTCGACCGAGAAGCTGTCAGGTGTCGAAAAGAAGGAATGGACATATCCACACGCGCAATCTCTAAGATCAGTAACTACTGCTGTTAGACCTATATCCAGCAAGCGCTAAACGTGATGGCGTGCGATCGCGCAGGTATGGACTCTCCCAACTATTGGATTACGATAATCTGACAATAAGGCAAGGGTCCGTGTCGTACCTATAATTAGTTCTAATTAGGGTAGCAAATGGTACATGATTTCTTCTCACATTTCATTCAGTATTATAGGTGGTAGTACAGTTTATCAAAATGTTATATAATAATACACTGATTGAAAAATAAACTCCAATCACAAAACAATACAAATTTCCCACATCTTTACTTTTACATGTACTTTTGCTGCTATCGTCATTAAAATTCATAATCACTGGATTTACCTACTACATGTCAGCAACGCTGTTGCCATTCTCGGAAGTGATTTGATCAAACTCGTGCTCCGCTCCCATACCAAATGGTATGGACTATTCCTTTATTAACTTAGTGTATTTTTTTTGTTCAAAACTCTCATTTTGTTTTCGCCCGATGTCAGTATCAATTACCATTTACCAATTTGATTCAAATCATTACTTGGAGCGTGTAAGCTACAAGAAAAATATCCAACAGCTGTTTGTATGGTAATAAGTACACATTTGTCCCATTTTTGGTTGCGTCTATTTAGTAACCGTTCAACTCTCTCAATTAGCAGCTATTTTCAATACGAATGGATGATTGTCTTAATTTGTAGATTAATTGGGTTGGTGATGTATGATGCAGTTTCTTTGGTGATCAGCAAATTGATTACCAGTAATTCCGACGTGTGAAGGTTTCCATATAATAGTCCAGGGCATTTAGAACAAAATCACCTGAATAAAGGGAATTTTGGAGCACAAGAGATATCGAGATGCGGTTTTCTGCATTGTGTCTTCCTGAACAGAAAATACTGGGAAAAATGTGGGTTAGCACTTTTTTGAAAAACGCATTTTCCAATTGCATCATCACTTGCACCATTATGGGCACGATTGGACATTAGAATTACCCGGGGGTGTATGGGGGGTAAATTGGGGGAGGAATGCCAGCGTGCATGATAATCGTTCCAAACTCGTTACTCGGGTGTTTTCGGTGATGCTGAATTCAATTCCAGCATTGGAATTACCCGGGGGCGCTCAGGGGCGCCTCTGCAGGGGTATCCGGGGGGTCATTCTTGGGAGGAGATCGCATATAGTCCATGTAAATGACTCAAAAATCGTTACTAGCGGTTTTCGGGGATGCCGAACTCGATTCTGGCATGAGAATTACCCAGGTGCGTTCAGGAGCACTCCAAAGTCTCAACTCGGGGGTTTTCGGGGATGCCAAGTAACGAGTTTGGAGCACTTCTCATGTACTTTGTAATTTTTCCCCCACAATGTTCCACCGGACATCCCTGCAGAGGCGCCCCTGAACATATCCGGGTGATTCTAATGCCAGAATCAAATTCGTTATCCCTAAAGACCCTCGAGTAACAATTTTTGAGATATTTAAATGAACTATGCGATTTCCCCCCAATAATGACTCCCCGGATACACCTGCGGAGGCTCCCCTGAGCGACCCCAGGTAATTCCAATGCCAGAATTGAATTCAGCATCCCCGAAAACCCCCGGGTGACGAGTTTGAAGCAATTTTCATGCATACTGCCATTCCCCGCCCAATTCACCCCCACAGAGCCACCCCCGTGCATCCCTGGGTAATTCTAATGCCCGAGTAACGATTTCCGAGTGATTTTTCCAAGTTTCCAATCGTTCCCATAATGGTGCAAGTGAGGCTGCAAATATGTTGGACCAGAACCAGCTCTTGGGACCACAAAGAAGGTAGTCCGAGGGCAAATACAAAAATGGGTACAAAGCCAACATAAACTTCAGTGGAGGAACACTCCAAAGCAGGTAAACGGTAAAACCTTCAGGTGACATATGTGTAAAACAGGCCCAAGAACTACTGAATATCAGTAGGAATAAGCTAAGAATTATTTAACGGGTTATACCCCGGTAAAAGATCACCTGCATAAAATAGGGTTATATAACGGGGACCTCAGCTGCAGACTTTGTGGCATGGAGACCGAGAGCGTAACACATATCTTACCTGACTGTGAGGCACTGGACTCGAGGAGACAAACAATCTTCGGAGAAGCCAATGTGCAATGTCCCTCTCCAAAGTGCGTTCCGTCTTTGTTCTCGCAGAAGCAGAGTATGTCACTTTTCCTGCACATAGGTTCACTATTCTTGCCCATTTTGTGCGGATGCTTCCTCAGATCGGTAACTGTCTTCAAATATCACTAACCCAGTTCCAATAGCCTGGTTGAGAGTTCCTTGTCTACCTTATTTAGTAAACCCGTTGTATGGTGGTACGCTTGTGCCAACCTCCATATGAGTTGGTGTTCCCTATCTAGCCAGCTCCCGATTTTCCCTATGAAGTACATTTTAGAATGTCATCATTTTAAATACGAGTATAAGTGACCACGATTGTTCTGGATGTTCTGCCACACGCTGCGATTGTGTAAGAATGTGGAGTTGGCGATTATACTTGTGATAAAAAGTATATTGAGTATTCTAGAAATGTTGGAGTCAGATTTTGACATATAGCGGTTTATAAAACTCGAAAAAGCGCTTTTTTTTTCTTGTGCTATTTCAATTGTCGTAGGGATCTCCAATTCGTTAATATAGTGGTGTTAATATAGAGTTCATCCATTACAAACATGCAAATATTGCCTTTCATAGTATTAGTAGATGAATAAAAACACCTAACAAAATTTTGAATTCAAGGTGAATTCCACGTTTTCAATTCTTCTGTGAAGTACTAAAACAAATATTACTTCGATACTGCATACGCTCGTGAAGACACATACGAAATAGTAGGTATATTATTAAACTAGCAACTTATGATAGCCATTATTCACGCTGGGTGACGTCACCCGAGTGAATATTGGCCATAAATTGCGAGTAGAATACTATACTTTGTCCACGACCCTTGATTTCTTTATTAAATAAAAGTCAACTAACCTCCAGTTCATGAAGTTATAATATGTAAACATATAGGTAGTTATCTTTCGATTTTTCTGGCAGCAGTCCTATAGTCGTTAATTTCGCCGCTTTTTTTATTTCAGTTGGTGTACAAGAACGTTCATTTTCACTATCCGAATTCAATGAATTCATAGTTGCAGTAATATTCGCTGTGTGCCGACCGTTGGAGGGGATAGGCGAAACTATCCCAGCGCGCGCAGTGGTGAATTTCCGCAATTCGGTCGGAGGCTGATGTGGTATATTGTATGTAATTAAAGGGGAAAATGGAGCACGACAGTTGTTGTGTTGTTAATTGTAAATATACAGGATGGAATAACAGTGATGTGAAATATTACAAGTTTCCTACTGCGCAACACAAGTTGGTACAAAGGAAAAAATTGATTGCAGCTGGAAAAGAGTACAGTGAGTGTCTTAACCTCACTTCAAAATACAGTGTACACTGATACAGTATTCTATACGTCATGTTTCCTCAATCAATTTTATGTAGTTTGTTTATTTTTTCATAAATACATTTATTATAAATCATCAGATAAATCATCAAGAACATTTGTGTGCAATCGGTACACATATAAAGAAGCAGCTTATGTCATTTGAAATGTCAAATGGAATAATCGATTTTTATTAATGATTTTAGGCAACGTTTATCTCCGTTGATTCTAACCTACAAAGCTACACTTAACATAAAAAAATACATTTTAAAAACGATTACTTACCCAGTCGCTTATAAAATACTGAACATTATGTCATTAGGCACTTACATTTTCAAATTATTTACATTGTAAAAGTTAAAAGGCTCCCTATCTTTATAATAATTGTTGCTTCCATAAGCCTTACGTGTAAATGCCTCCGACGTAACTTGCGTTTTTGAGCCGCGAGGGGGGCGACAGTAGGTATACTTTGGCAAGTTTATCTGAAACCGTGAAAGGAATGCAGTCGAAAACGTTCGACATTGCCACGTTTAACTATAAAAAAATAGAAGAACTGATTATGTAGTGATAATAATTATAAATGGGTCTTTTTATTATTAACAATATTAAAAATATGATTGAACGTTAATTTCATAATGTGCTTGTTTCCTTGGATTTATTCTATTAACATTATTTTCCAATTTATGAATATTAAAAGAGAACACTTTTCCAAATTTGTTATGGGATTCTTAAAGCTCTGGCAACGTTGTACGAAAACCATAATGACCACACCCTCCGATTACATAATTGGTGATTTTTATCGACCAGGTTACTTCTTATTGGCAAGCGCGTGCGTGAGATCTTCCCTCTCACTTCGTCAATTGAGTGATATTGATTTATCCAGTGGTGTTCGTATTGTCAGTTACCTTTGTAATTTCAGTTTTACTTGGTAAAATAGGTACCGTACGCCATTTGTACGTTTGACAGATATACGCCATGTTTTTCCTCGCCTCTTACCGACGCCCCGTAGCTACAGATAAACTTGCCAAACTTTACGCACATAGCGAATAGCAAGTTCGTAACAATTTGGTATTACTAACGTCAAAATTAAATAATTTGACATATATAGAGATGGGCGATACCGTGTAAAGAATCAATACAACGTACCGTTATAAATATATTGTTTTGAAATACTTAATACTAGAAAATGTCGTTATGAAAAGTATCAATACTAAAGATTTCGATATTTTATCAATACGATATATTTCAGAAACAAATTTCCTGAACAAAATACACAGATTTGAAAGTTTATTTCATATTGTACCCTCAT
>CAJUYG010001541.1:0-11052 GCA_910591675.1 Galerucella calmariensis
TATATATATATATATATATATATATATATATATATATATATATATATTTTTTTTCCATATTCTTTTAGTCTGTCTTGTGTTTTCCATTATTTGTAAATGCCCCAACTATCCCAGTTGTCTGTATTCTATAAATTCTAGAATTGATTCTATTTCTAGATGACTCCTTATATCTGTATTCCTGATTTTGTCTTTTTTTGTAAGGCCTCTCACTCTTCTTAAGTATTTTATTTTGACTGCCTGTATTCTGCTTTTCTGTGTTCGGTTTGGCACCCACGTTTCACATCCATAATAGAGCAAGAGCCCGTGAACCCCAAACCTTCGTTATTTTATAAAAGCTGAAAGTTTGTCAGCGCATGCTCCCAACACAGGTGAGAACGTTGGACTATTATGAAGTTTGGGTTACCGTGGCTTTGGCAGGTAAACGGTACTAAAGGTGTGTAAAATACGGATCTGAATTCATCAAATAATAAAGTGTAATTTTTTGGTATTACCTCCAGAATATTATTAAAAATCACGTTATTGATTGCCAGACGCTCAACATCGTGGCAAACCCTTGCCAGACACCCCTTATGTTCATGAAATTATAATTCTTCTTATGTTATAGTATAAAAGCTGATTTTTATATACTGGGTGTCTCATTATATTCTGACTGTTTTCAAGAGCTTATATTTTCGAAACGGTTCTAGATAATGAGATGCGGTTTCCACAGTTAGGTTTAAAATTATCGTAAGTTTTGTTGTGACACATTTATATAAATGGCGTACTTCCGAATTACCCGCTAGAAATGTGGCGTATTTTCAGAATACAGTAGATGTAACTTTCTAAACGGGACACCCTGTATATTTAGCAATTTCTTGAAAGACGCATATTTTTACTTTTTATCGGTACCTTAAAGTTTAAAATCAGTGCACAGAAAGCGAAGTTAGATAACTTTAACTGGGATACTGTAATGATTCAGATATCTTATTGAATAAATCTAAATAAATAATAATCAAGGAGGCGTTAATATGTTACATCACAAAAATATTGCGATCATTGACAGAATGTCACATTGTGTTAGAACCAGTTAGCACAGGATGGTATTTTGAACCAAAATGTTTACTTTCAACAAAACGGGGCTCCACCCCATTATTCCAACATAGCAAAAGAATCTGTTAACCAACAATTTGGAAATAATTGGATTGGTAGGACTGGTCCAATAGAATGGCCTCCAAATTCTCCAGACCTGACTGGTCCAGATTTTTTTGTATGGGGATTTGTGAAAGATAGAGTCTACAACCCGATGCATGCTGCTATTGAGAAATTGAAAAATAACATACGGCAGGTAATGGAAAATATTCATCTTGAAATGCTGACAGCAGCATTTGACAACTTGGTTCGATTCCACAAATGTATGGAACAAGAAGAAAGACACATAGAACATTTATTTTAGAGTGCCCTAAAACATGTTCCTATTTGTTTTTTACAGTTCACTTTAGCTAATAAAGTTCCAACTTTATATCTAAATCATTACAGTCTCCTAGTTAAAGTTATCTAACTTCGCTTTCTGTGCACCGATTTTAAACTTCAAAGTACCGTTATAAAGTAAAAATATGCGTCTTTCAATATATTGCTAAATATACAGGGTGTCCTATTTAAAAAATTACATCTACTGTGTTCTGAAAATACGCCACTTTTCTAGCAGGTAAACCTGAAGTAGGCCATTTATATAAATGTGTCACAACAAAACTTACGGTAATTTTAAACCTAACTGTGGAAACCGCATCTTATTATCCAGAACCGTTTCTAAGATATACGCTCTTAAAAACAGTCAGAATATAATGAGACACCCTGTATAATACTTAGGTGGTAATTAGATGATGTTTCCTCATCAGCCAGACATTTTTAATAGTTCCAACCCCTTGCCAGACAATGATGTAGGGTCGCTGTAGGAGCGAGAGCGAGATAGTATATGTATGGTGGGTGCGAGTGAGATGGCGAGATAGGTCTATCGCGATCCCTCAATAACAGATTAAAAAAAAAACAAATAAATAATACTCAAAAATTTAATTAAAAATATATTAATGACATCACAAGTTATTATAAAGCATAAAAAATAGATTGATGACATCACAGATTATTATTATAATGTATTGAAGGAAATATTATTTTATTCATTATCATCATCATAATCAATGTTATCATTTTCTTTGTCACTGTTACTCCATTCCATATCGTCGTCTTCTTCTTCTTCGTCAGTTTCTGTAGAAATATGAAAAAGTTAATGGGATTGAAAAGATCAAAAAATAATTGAATAGATGAGGCTTTTACTTGATGTAGATCCATAGTAAATTATGAAATCAAACAATTTTATTTTGTTAAATCTACATTATATTTAAACTTAAAGTTGTGACGCGTTTCGCTAACACACAAAATAAAAAAATTGTTTGATTTCATAATTCAAAAAATAATGTATCATGGTTTGAAGTAGTATTATACCTGAGACAGTTTTCAGTGATTCTCTGACGAAATTTGGCAACTGATCACCTTCGAACCATTTAAAATTGTACTAATTATCTTCGAAAACCCAACCATTATTATTATCAAAGGTTCAACTACCGTTTTGATCATACCGTCTAAGCGCCACATATTATCTTCTTCCTTAATAACATGGGAAATAGCATTCACCCAATATTCAGGTGTAATTCGTTCTATGCCCGTTGTTAATAAACGTTGACCTATCTCGCCATCTCACTCGCACCCACCATACATATACTGTCTCGCGCTCGCTCCTACAGCGATCCTACATCATTGTCTGGCAAGGGGTTGGAACTATCAAAAATGTCTGGCTGATGAGAAAACATCATCTAATTATTACCTAAGTATTATATATAAAAATCAGCTTTTATACTATAACATAAGTAGAATTATAATTTCATGAACATTAGGGGTGTCTGGCAAGGGGTTGCCACGTTGTTAAGTGTCTGGCAATCAATAACGTGATTTTTAATAATATTCTGAAGGTGATACCAAATATCATGCTTTATTATTTGATGAATTTATACTCGATTTGAAATTGGTTGATAGTAATAAATCATTTTTAGCAGCCGATTCCATAGGCGCACCTACCTGACGTGCCGGTTTGAACCCTATTTACTTATCCGAATAATTTAGTAATCATTATTGTCATAACAGGTAAAAATAATTATGCCGAAAATTCCGGGAACAATTAATACACAATGTTACTTCAGGTTGTTACGAAAAAGGTAGGTAGGTAGGTAGGTAGGTAGGTACCTCTACTTATTGGTATAAAACTGTGAGTCATTTTAAGAGCGAACAAACCTAATGCGAGTATTCTAGGACACACATTTGGGTAATTTTTGAAAATGGAGAGTCTTTCAGGATTTATTCCAGTTAAGCGAGCTGCGAAATCAGCGCTAAGCATTAGTGAAAAGATTATTGTGCTTAATGTATTTAATGCACTTAGATATCAAAAAAGTGCAATAAGTATCGATTCTACAGTGGAACTTTGTTCAAAGATGACAGGTATTGGAAAAGCAACCATCTACAGGCTGATGCGGGAAGAAAAGACAGGAACCGTGACGCCACCAAAACCATCTCCAGGAAGGCGAACAATACCGATCGATGAGGACGAAAAGGCCATCATAAGACGAAAGGTGCATTCATTCTATTTCAATAAGGAGATCCCTACTTTGGATAGAGTTTTAGGGGCAGTAAAAGAAGACTTTCCTGCAATCAAGAGAGATAAACTATGGAAAGTTCTAAGAGAAATGAGTTTTAGATGGGAAAAACATAGTCGGAAGTCTCATTTGCTCGAAAAAGATGAAATAGTGTGTTGGAGACGTAATTATTTGAGAAAAATAAGACAATTTCGCAATGAAAACAAAACAATTTTCTATTTGGACGAAACATGGCTGAACGAAGGCTACACAGTTGGAAAAATATGAACAGACAAAAATGTGACTTCTCACCGGCAAGCATTTTTAGACGGTCTATCAACAGGAATAAATCCGCCCTCTGGAAAAGGAAAACGATTAATTATAACTCACATCGGTAGCTCCAATGGCTTTTTAGAAGGTGGACTATTATCATTCCAATCAGTTCGTACAGACGATTACCACGAGGATATGAATGCTGATGTTTTTGAGGAGTATTTCGAACAAATGATAGAGCTGATTCCACCTGGCTCCGTCATTGTGTTAGATAACGCTCCGTATCACTCCAGAAGATTGGAGAAGATGCCTACAACTGCTTGGCGAAAAGCAAAAATTATCGAGTGGCTTGTGGAGAAACAAATACAATTTGAGGACAATATGGTTAAAAAGGAGTTGCTATCAATTGTAAACACCCATAAACATCGGTTTCAAAAATATGTTGTTGACGAAATGGCCAAAAAACAAAATATAATAGTGCTTCGGCTCCCCCCTACCATTGCGAATTAAATCCGATCGAACTGGTATGGGCTCATGTGAAAGGTTATGTGGCTAGAAAAAATACCACTTATAAAATAAGTGATGTTCAAAAACTCTTTGAAGAAGCGCTTCAAGAAGTCGACGCGGGGAAGTGGCAAAGATGTAAAGAGCATGCAATAAAGGAGGAGGAAAAAATGTGGCAATTGGATAGTTTACTGGAGAAAACGGTCGAACCACTTATTATCAATTTAGGGGAAGAAGACAGTCCCTCAGATATTTCATTTTCTGATGATGATTAATTTAAAGCGAAGAAATGTAATGACTTACTATAAATTTTATAGAATTTCAAATAGAAACATTTTTCCAAATTTACTTGTTTATTGGTTGCTTTATTGTTATTAGTATTATATTTATTCAAATACAAGGGTAACAAATTATGCCACACATCCGAATGTTCACTAAATTATATAATTATTGTGTTTAATATAAACTTAAACCCACCCGAAAGCACGTGCATGAGTGCAAAACATCACAGGTAGAATCCTACCGCTTATTGTTCGAGCCTCGGGTTAAGCTTTGTATTCGACGCCCTTATCAGATCTATAGGAATGGAAAGTTTAATAAATGCAAAAGGGTCTATACTTTCAATGAATATACTATTTAAAACTTGGCAATTTAGGTGGACCACTTTGTATACGTGTTTGACGGATTTTAATGATTTATTACTATCAACCAATTTCAAATCGAGTATAGATCGGTATTTTACACACCTTTAGTACCGTTTACCTGCCAAAGGCCACGGTAACCCGAACTAACTAATAATCCATCGTTCTTACCTGTGTTGGGAGCATGCGCTGACAAACTTTCAGCTTTTATAAAATAACGAAGGTCTGGGGTTCACGGGCTCTTAGACTATAAGTTAATTTTGGCCTATATATTGCTTTGAATGTTTTTATCTTGGTATTGATCGATATTCCTTTATTGTTTCTGAATTTTTTGTTCATCGTATAGAAGAGTTTCATTGTTTTTTCTATTTCTTTATTGATTTCTGCTTCTTGTGTTCCGTTTTGATCGATTGTTATTCCCAAGTATTGAAATGTTGTCACTTGTTCTATAACTTGTCCTTCTATTTCTATATCTATTTCTTCTTTCCCTTCTCCTAAAACCATAACTTTTGTTTTGTTATTATTCATAACCATTCCGTTTTCTTCCAAGATAATATTCCACGTTTCAATATTATGTTTCATATCTTCTTTAGTTTTCGCAAAGATAACTATATTGTCAGCAAATGCCCCTTCTGAAACTTCTACCTTGTCAAGATCCATGTGTCCTATGTCGAATTTTTTGTTTTAATTTCTTACATTTTTTTATTATTTGCAACTAAGGATTCCAAATGCACTTGAACAATTTTGGGTTGCTTGGTTAACAAACGTTTTTATATTTATTCATTCATTTAGTGTGTAGTAAGCTCCTCAGAAAAATTACACGTGTGCCATAAAATCAATCTATTGAAATTCTTATATTCCAAATACCCTCTTGTGTGGTTAGTTACAAAAATTTCAATCATACGGACGTTTGACGTACCGTTTGTAATGTCACCAAATGGTTGATGCTAAACTATGAAAGTCCACAAAATTAACAAAGTACTTCCACAGAAATAACAAGTAATCAAGAAAATACTGACCCCCAAAAAGCTGAGTCTATCTTGAATTATCGGAATCTTCCATTGCTATCCTCGTATATCGAAACCCATCAAGTGGTATTTTGACAAATTTTCAATCAAGAAGAACAAACTTCTATGTTGAGGCATCAACACATGACAGGTTCAGGGGTGAATTAATGATTTTCTTCAATTATCAATTTTCCACATTGACTTACTGTAAGAGTTGCCATTAAGGGAATAGAAGTGCTTCCTTTACTAATGGCTCAGCTTCTAAGATTGATGATCGGATTACACGCGAATGCGTCGCACAAAACAGGACAGACAGACCGACCTAAAGCTATCAGTTTACAAGAGAAATGCTCAAATACTGTAAAGAAGTAGATGGCTTCCGATTGAATGTCCTACTATGTTTGTGTAAGCGGCAGTAAGAAAGTCCATTTAATATTGTATCAAAACGGAGTTATTTTTTTCCAAAATATATCTATATGAATGAATATGAAGTGTCTGAAAAAAGTAAAGTAACTTTCTAATATTATTATGAGTTCACGTGAGTGAGTTTAAGTCAAGTTATTAGTATAGGTACCGGGTGGCCAACTAAGAACGGCCGTCGGCCGTCTCAGGAGTGGATTATAGCACAGGTTCGGGAAAAATTTTTTATGACAAAAGTGGCCACGAGAAACACCTGGGAATTATTTTTAGAATTGTAGGTCTACCGCTAGAGGGCGTATTTGACAGTTAGGATTTTGAAATGGAAATTTTTCCGAAATTTACTCAATGAAGGAGCATATTTAATATTATAATCAGATTCCTCGACACATTCTGCATATTTTTAATACGACAAGTTTAAGTCTATCTCCTCAAATAAGAGGTGGGAGAGAGTGGGATCCTTGTTACGAAAAAAACGCCTGTAATTCGGGTTCTACTTGACCGATTTTAATAAACTTGATGTTGTGTGGAATAGCTTCTGTTGAACAATTGAAAATTTGTGAATATGAAGCAATCTGATTGATAACGTGAATGCTAGAGGGCGCTGTTTTTTTTAATATTCTGTTTTCTCGTGACAATTTTGGATGGAAGCATACAAATTGAAGTGGATCTTTAAAAAGGAGTCTAAATTATGAATAAAACACTGCAAACCGCAAGGCGATATCTCTTTCCTACCCTGAGATATCGTAAGAAACAAGTAAATGGCGGGAATTGATCTTCCCACGTCTAGAAGGCTGGTGAAGTAAGTTGTGCTACTTTTTTCAATTATATAAGAGTGTTATATTTGTATTCAAGCGATGTGCTAGTAAATCATGAGCATGAAATATCGATAAAAACCGATATTTGGAAGTTCATTTATTTGACAACCGAGGTCTCCAGACCTAACTTGTTAAGATTTTTATTTGTGGGAGCGAGTAAAAGATCTCGTTTATACCGATAGACCCACAACAAGAGCTGACATGGTTGAAAGGATTCGACAGACAATACGGAGTATTTCAAAGGCAGAAATTGAAGCTGCTGTTTTCTCTACCCGTCAGCGATTGATTTCATGCATTGGTAATGATGGACAACATTTCGAACATCTAGGGTGGCGCTAATCACGTACCTAGTTATTCATTAAAGGTTCCAATTGTTCGATTTATCAAATTATTTTAAAATTCGTTCTCATTGTTAGTAGCCTCAGCATTACATTTAGGTAATCTAGTGGCAACCATGACATTAGTATGATAACAGTTCAAATTACTGCAGACCAATGTAAGATCTTCTCATTCAGGCTAAATTTAATAATTTCTGCTAACGCGAACCAGCCTTCTAGACGTTGGAAGAACAATTCCCGCCATTCACCTGTTTCTTAGAGATATCGCTTTGCGGCTTGCAGTGTTTTATTACTAATTCAGTCTTCTTTTTAGAGACCCACTTCAATTTGTATGCTTCCATTTAAAATTGTTACGAGAAAACACAATATTAAAAATTAATAAAACAGTGCCCTCTAGCAATTATGTTAATAATCAGATTCCTTCACATTTACACAATTTTCGATTGTTCAACAAAAGCTCTTTCAAACAACATCAAGTTTATTGAAATCGGTTGAGCAGAACCGGAATTACAGGCGTTTATTCGTAACAAGGTTCCCACTCTCCCCCAACCCTCGTTTGAAGAGATAGACTTAAATTTGTTATATTAAAAATATGCAGAATTTGTCGAGGAATCTGATTATAATATTTAATATGCTCGTGAATTGGGTGAATTTTGAAAAATGTTGCATTTTAAAATTTCAACTGTCAAATACGCCCTCTAGCGGTGGACCTACAGTGCTGAAAATAATTTTCGAGGCCACTTTTGTTATAAAAATATTTTCCCGAACCTGTGCTATAATCCACTCCTGAGATATGGCCGACGGCCGTTCTTAGTTGGCCACCCGGTACATTCAGTGATTATATGAAAAGGGAAGCATGAGCGTTACGACAGTCTCAACTTCATTCGTTTGAGAGTAACTGGAGAAGGTGAATAGGAACGTTTTGACTATTAAAATAGTAGTTATCAAAAACAAATCATTGTACTCCTTCTCTTATCGTATTTCACAGTATACAAATTTATTGTGAAAAACTGATAATATGGCTTCACTAAATGAAGTGCTTACTTATATCCAGTTTTATATATTCCACTACTACTAATTTGCAAAAGATAATTTATCTAAAAAAGTTTGGATATTCTAGGAGAAAACTTGAAATTTCAAATTTCCAAACTTGCGAATCAACTATTGATTGATTTTGAACTTCATCTCTGCCTTGAGTATTACAGTCTATAGATAGATAGATAGATTTCATGAGGTGGCTCTTGACCTATTCTACTGCGACCTTTTCAGATCTATTGTGGTCCTCTAAACTCTAGATTACATTTTCCAGCCTGACTCTTTTTGAAAAGTCTATCAGCGTGGAGACTGAACCTTTCGAATAGCTCTCTGCCAATGGCTTTTCTTCGCCCAATGCAAGAGACCGCACATTTGCCAGGCTATCTCACTGACATAAAATGTGTTCTGCCGTTTCTCTTCTAGGTGACAAAGCCTGCACATATCTGCTTTGTCAATCTCATAAGCTTTAGATGCCTATTGAGCTTACGATGCCCCGTTAACAGACCCACTACAGCTTTGACAGTTTTCCTATCTTTGGGCATCAGATCTGCTGTGAATTTTGGCAAGTGTTCTGATATGAACTGTTTCGCTTGCCTCTGTCCTGGTGAGTTTCTCCACCATTTCAGAGATTTGTGGGCTACCCACTTCTTTGTTTAGTATTAGATATTTCACAACTACTAATTTGCAAAAGTTAATTTACCTAAAAAAGTTTGGATATTTTAGGAGAAAATTTTAAATTCCCAAACTTGCAAAAAAGTTTCACTGTGGTTTCATGAGACCACAAAATGTTTTTTTTTCTTAGTCCTTTGTAAATTTTTTTTCTTTATCATCCATATAATAATAGAGAGTTGATATAATTGTGGTCATAAAATACACAAATACCTCGGAGCACTTGCACGAATGAGTGAGAATATAATTACCACATATTGAACTTGCACCTTTCCCATTACTCCTACTCTAGTTCTAAAAACTCTATAAATATTAAGAATAGTGTGAATATGAGAATCTTACCAATCCTGCAATATAACCAAACTTACTTTTTGTGCTTCAATTAAAGACGTATATCTATGTATTAGGGCAGTTGTATTCTTCGAGTGGGAAGTCCGTAATTGAATATCACCAACAATCTTTCAATAATGCACTTTTCATAGGAATTAAATGCTTCTTCTAACTTTCAATTGAAACAGAATGATTAAGACAAATTCGAAGCCAACTCAAATGTACTTAAGCTCTTTATTTCATATAAATAAACAACTTTCATGATTGAATGCAAATCCGATAGTTATTCCAGCACGCAAACCGTCATTTAAGGTATTGCTTAAATAACGATTTATAATTAATTCAGACCTCCTTCACCGACGACAAAAAGTTTCGAAATGTACCTATAACTTGGATGTAGATTAACAAGAATTTATTTATATGGAAAATCACTGAAAGTGTGCAGGTAACATTAAAAGGGATTGTTTGGAATGAAAATTCTACTGGTGGAATTGGTTTTAAAAAAAATCTAATCTTGAAACAAAGTGATAACTTTTCAATGGAAACACAGTTTATGAGAATTCGTACAAGCCCCCACCATACTCTTGAAAGCCAATGTACTAGGAAATAATTCAATAATAATAGGCCAGACGATAAGGGTAACAATTACAAGTAACAAGCAATACGGCTGATTTTTTTTTCATAAGTACCTTAAAGTATGTAGATTAATATAAAAAAAGTTTACCAGTCTATCGATTTCCCAAATTAGAAAAAAAATCAAAAAACTTTTCTTTTTTCGATATTTTTCAATATTTCACGCTGAGAGTAAGGTAGAGAGAAATAAAAAATACCACCTTGTAGGAAGAGTGTTTTGCAACAAAAAAGGTTTCCTGCGTTTCTTTCGTCCGAGCAATGGTTTGTCCGGAAAAAATTCGGTAAACAAGTATGTGTTCCGCATCCGCGCGACTCAATTTTCTGAAGCGCGGCGGAGTACATTATAAACTATTGTACAGTTATAATGTAGATATAAATAATTGTAATACGGCGTTTTGAAGAGAAAAGTGTCGGCTTTGAGATGGCATTTTTTTTTGTCATAGCACATAATCATTTTTAGCAAATTACTCATATATAATATAAATATTATATTCTAATAAAAAACCAAATATCTCAATACAAAATATATTATGTAATTTTTCGAAATATGGAAACTGTTATTTAGGAGGTCTGTCCCATAGATTAAATTTACGGATAATCAATTTTTCCTTATTACGAAATACGGCACTTTTCATTATTTTGTGAATTTAAGGAATCTTAAATTTACAAGAAAATATATACATATATATATATATATATATATATATATATATATATATATATATATA
>CAJUYG010001541.1:11062-29364 GCA_910591675.1 Galerucella calmariensis
ATATATATATATATATATATATATATATATATATATATATATATATATATATGTATATTAAATACTGAAAATTTGATAAAAACTGGAGTAATTTCAATGAGGTTTGCATAGAAATGTTGGGTAAACTTCTAGGATCAGGAATATATAACAAAATTAATTAATTCACATACATTTTTGAATTCAATGATTTTTTGTATTATAAGCGAAAATAGCAATTTTTATAGATTCGGGTAGGAATCTTCTTTATTTTTTCAGAGTAAAATTTGATACTCATGTAATATAGAGATTCATATTCAACGAACAAAATGTATATAGTGAAAATGTATGGAAGATGATTAATATATAATTTTAAGATATAATTTTTTTCATACCTTTTTCCAATGAAAATATGTAAAAATAAATTTAACACCTTTTATTTATTATTTACAACCTTAACTCTCACCAAAGATTGGAAAAAAAATCGAATTAAATATTTATATTTTTTCCGCCGTGCAGCAGAGTCGCGCGGATGCGGAACACATACTTAGTTACCGAATTTTTTACGGACAAACCATTGATCAAACGAAAAAACCGCAGGAAACCTTTTTTATTGTAAAAAACTCCCCCTACGCGGTGGTATTTTTTATTCTCCTCCACCTTCCTCTCAGCGTGAAATATTGAAAAATTTCGAAAAAAAAAAAAGGTTTTTTGATTTTTTTTCTAATTTGGGAAATCGATAGACTGATGAACTTTTTTTTATTATATTAATTTACATACTTTAAGGTTTTTATGAAAAAAATTAGCCGTATTGCTAATTACTTGTACTTTTGGTCTAAAATGACCCATAACGACTGGCCTATAATTTAACTGGAGATTGTTTTCATTCCATAAATCTACGAGATGAAAGTAGTTAGAACACATAAGAAACTTTTACATGATCATTCTGGTATTCGTAATTTCAAAGATAAGATTTCGAAGGAAATATGAAAACTCCCACGCCAAATATCATTCGAATTTCGATAAAATCCTCCCAGGACATACTGAATAATCTGTCCCTCATGCATGTATGAGTATGTATGTATAAATGTATCTATTCTTAGGTGACAGTCACTAAGACCTAAAATATCCATTTTATGCTGTGATTTTAGTAAATGCGTTTTCCCGATAATTTTTTTTACTCGGAAAATTTATCGTTCCTGGTCTAGATCGCAAAATCGACTTAACTGCCATGTCAAAATTTTCAAAGACAAAATACCAGAATCTAGCCAGGGAGAATTTTCGAAGGACATGATAAATGAAATTCAAATAATAGCCTTTTTGGTGAGCGATATTGATTGTATTATAAATGTCCTTCTAACACATCAAGTTGAAAGAAGTGGGAAAAAAGGCTCGTCCTAAACAAAATATTACAATTATAAACCGTTTAAACGTATTACCAAGTTAACTCCAATCTTTGACTTACAAAAATTTGATTGGTTAATATTTAGATTACGCGCAAGCACGACCTATCAATCGGGCGTGATAGTAACATTCAAAATAGGATGCAGATTCCCTTTCGTAGCGGCAATGTGTCTTACGTCTTTTTCTAATGTCCCACTGACAGTTCTCGTCTGGTCTGTACTTTTTGTTTACGGTCAATTATTATTTATGAAAAGTGGATATCAATCTTATCATTCGCATTTTATCCATTTGAATAATACAAAAATATACTCAAATACACGGAAAAAAGCGGCTTCTCATTTTGAAAGTTTCCTAGTATATCCAGTTGGAAAAATAAGCTGGTAAACTATTGATACCATAAACTTCAGTGCACCAAGAAAGTATTTTCATATAAAAATTAGTGAAACTAATATGAAATAGGTTGATCTCATTCCATTAGGATTGCTTGAAAATACCATTTTTATCTATCATGTTATTTGGGATGCATTGGGAACATGGAATTTGTATTCAATAGTCAAAACAATGTTAATGAGCAACAAGGACATTGATATTAGTAAATTTTCGAAGTTATCAGCAAAAATCTGTTGGATATAAAGCAAAGAAGTCTGAAGTTTTTAGTTAACAAGAAATAAATTCATTTTTGACAGAATCCCCAAGTCATGAGTACCTATCTCGCTATTGAGGTACCTATTCTCAAAAATTTTAAATTTTGACAATTTTTTGTATACCATTCTGTGTATGGGCTTGGCCGGCGCATGTCGCCGTGATGAATTGGTGAAATGACTGTAGATGATGACCGCAGAAGATGAGAGTTATATGCTAATAATATACATTCCTAACTCAAGCATAAACATACAGAGAACATTTCTCTTTGTCAACAAATTTCATTTGGAATTATATAGAACGTATTCAGTCCTACGAACAAATCACATTGCAGATTATTTATAAGAAAAAAATGGATGTACTACTAAACCGATTGGAATGGTCCGGTGAACTATTCGGAGACATGATTCTTCGACTGATTTTATGAAAAATCGATAGTGCTCACCTATTTTGAAGATCATCCGTCGAATAATTTGCGGGTCCTCTAGTCTTCTAGGTGATGTGCCCTAGGATTCTGTAGCTAAGTGAATGGATGCTCCTCCTTCCATTCCACTTAATCTACATTCTTATTGCTTCATTAGCTTTTTGAGGTGCCTGTTCAAGATACCTGTCGACACCTTTGATGCCTCCAATCTCCGCGTTCGTTAATTTTCAAACAATTTCTTTGTTTTGTCAAAATGTCTGTTACCACACTATTGCCTTTTTTTACCAGGTATGGTGATGGAAAATCGATGTTCTTCTCCAGAAATGTTTGACCATGCAAAAAACTGTGTTTTATTGCAGCACTGCAGCCAGATCTTCCTAAAAGGGTCGATTTTCAGCCCTTGTCTGACCACAAAATCAGATTTCTCTTATTTCAACTAAGTACTGGGAAAGCGATTTCTACGAAGCGATGGGGAGAATTTTTTTCAATGATTTTTTCCTCCTCCCAGCATTTTCCACCACCAAATGTAGTGACGTGGAGTTTAGAATCCCGTTGGACGTGCTTTAATTGCTCCTGTAATGCATATACTGGCTAGAGATTGTCTCTCGTCGTCAATAGGCTAGTCCAGCCGCTTCCCGCGATAAATAAGTATTGATCTCACTTAGTCTGTTCACAGCCAGCACGGCTACAACCTCAATTTTATTCTCTAGTCCACGTTTAAATGGGGAAGACCACCAATTTTCCAAAACAGCATAATCGTGATCTCCATGCCAAAAAAGTGCTATATGATGTAATAATATATTTATAATTGTTTCATAATATGAGAAATGTATTAAATCGAATAATTTTAATTTCAAACGTGAAATTATACGCGTTTTCTGTAAAGGCTGCTTTTATTGGTATAATGCAGTATGACGTATTAGTTCCAACACGCCTGTCGACCTTAAGCCGACCAATCACATGAGCACAGTAAATGAAAACCCCTTACAGAGAGGCTTGAGATGTCCAGTTTCCAACGAATTCCATTCGTTAGCCCATTTAATTCGAACATTTTTCAGTTTGGAATTGATATGTTGATTTCAAAACGCCAGGAAATCTGCTCAACACGATTTTGAAACATCATATTATTATTGTCTGGACATTGAACCAACATCGTTATTAATCAATTGAAATATATTTGAATGAATTTCATCTCTTAGTGGTCTTCCCATATTAAATGTTAAAACAAAGTTCACTCAGTTGATGCTGGTTGTTATGTACTTCAAATTCAAAATTGTTTTCTTTCGACAACTTCGAGTAGTTGGATTTTCTGCCTGTCACTTTGGGTTTGTCTACTCTAAAATAAACTTGTGCTCCCAAGTGAGTGTTCTTTTATTGTGTGAACATAACATTTTGGCGACGAAGAATTTCGAATTAGTGCGACCTAGCAAGTTCAACCTAGGATTTCAATATTTTCTCGGCGATTTCAAGCTGACAATTCAAAATGGTAACGCGCAAAACAACGCAGCTGCGGAAAAACCATCGGTAGTGGTGAACTTGTCCAACATTCGTCGATTTGATGTCTCTCGCCCTCAAGAATGGAAAAATTGGTCGAAGCTGCTACAATTTAATTTCACGTCGATGCGAGTCAAGGACAATAAAATGAAACGTGCACACTTTTTCTCGATTTGCGGTGAGTCCCTTTACGTTTCAGCGAGCGGCATTTTACATCCAGGAGATCCTGACGAGGTCGAATTTCCTGAGATCATTCCAGCTCTCACCAACCACTTCAAGCCTCTTGTTCATGTAGTCGCAGCTTACCACGGGTTCCACCACTGCGATCAGCAGGCTGATCAGCCAGTCAATGAATATGTTGCTGAACTTCGAAGACTGGCAACTGATTGCAATTTCAGAACGACTCGAAACGACATGATTATGAATTAGCTGGTTTGTGGCATTCGAGATGGACAGGTACGCTCGAGATTACTGCATATATCTGATTTTAATCTTCAGCAGGCTATTAATATTGCTCTACGAGCCGAATCAGCACATGGCGACATCGAAGAGATAACTGATGAGACCGGTGCCGTTCGTCTGGTGTCTAAGTCCACGGATCGCTAGGACTGTTCCAGGCAACACGTTTCCGAGAAGCCTGCACCGCAGCCTCAACTATCGTCATCGCAGAATTTCACCTGTTTTCGCAGGGCTGGGAGCCACAAAGTCTCGCAATGCCACCTGGATCCAAGTTCGCTGATTTGCACAGCGTGCAACAAGCAAGGTCATGTCGCAAAGATTTGACAGGGATCTCGTCAGAAATTCAAGTCGAAACCAGGTAAATCAAAGCAATTTCAGAGCTGTTCGAAGTTACCACGAGGGAAACACCTACGAAGTTACTGCCCAACCAGCTGGTTCTTCATCTCAACAATGCAATTGTCCTCATTCTTCGAACAATTTCCAGCTTTTCACTCTGGCTAAGGAGGAAAAAGCAGCTGTGCCACGGAAGATACCAGAAGCCATCATGGTCACACTTCAAGTCGACGGTAGTACGGTGGTGATGGAGGTGGAGTCCGGCGCAGCAGTTACAGTCATGCATCAAGAAATTTTCGAATCGTTCTGGCCTTCTTTGGGTGCTTTATTACTAGTCCATAACCTGTCCATAACGTAATCCAAGGCTGCAAAGGAAACAATCTGCTAGGAAGAAACTGGTTCCAGGTTCCTGACATTTCTGTTTGTGGGATTCATTCGCGCACAAACATACTTTCAGCCCCGGATCATCCAGCTCCCTCAGATTCTGGTCCAGCACTAGGAAAGTTCAAGGGTCCACCTATCCATCTAGACATCTCTTCTGATCACCAGCAAGGTATCTAAAGGCTTGTTCTCTGGCTTACTCTTTACAGTCTCGTGTCGTCGATGAAATCCGAAGACTTCAGGACCTAGACGTTTTGCGGCCTGTCTCATTTTCCAAGTGGGCTACTACGGTGGTGGTCGTGGTTGCAAAACGCGATGGTTCCATTCGGATGTGTGGGGATTACGAAGTCACAATCAACAGCGTCCTTACACCGGACAAGTATCCTCTGCCGTTTCTGGAAGATCTCTTTGTGAAGCTGTCTGGTGGGAAAGTCTTCTCCAAACTTGACCTAGATCAGGCCTTCACACAGTTGACGGTAGACGTTGAATCAGCGTTGTAACCTGTTCCCTGTCCATCGAATTCCGTTCGGGATATCTGTGGCACCAGGTATTTTTCTTGCTGGTATACCAGGCGTTGCCATTCTCATGGACGACGTACTGGTAGCCGCAGCTCCGACAAGATCCATAACGAACGGCTGAAAGAAGTACTGGATCGCCTTCATACTTTTGGGTTGAAGCTAAGAATGAAAAAAATGCAAGAACTTGGTTTCTGAGGTCGGGTTCCTTGGATACAAGATCTCAGCGAACGGCATTCATCCCACACCGAGAAAAATATTTATTTGTGACAATCAAAATCTTATTATGTCAAATAAATAGGATTTTCAATATGGCCTAACTAATATTTAATTTGTCGTTAAGAAAGGATTTGTTTCAAGTTCGGAAAGTGATATTGTTGATGAATGAAAACATATTCACTGTCATCAATAAAATGGGTTATCTATCGAAAATTACATTTATTCTTTTGAAAATGTATTATATTTGTCTCAAACAACATTATTTGTTGAGGTATAATGACAAAATATTAACATTAAACTTCGAAAGCATTTAAATTAAATAAAGTAGTTTTCCAATAACATAAACTTATTTTTTCAAGCTAACCATATTGTTTTATTATGAAAAAGTTACTTTATGGCAGAATGACATTTCTTCATCATAAAGAAATGTATTGCATCGGTAATATACTTCTTTACCAAAAAAAGGTGTATTGTCTGGGTTAACGATATGTTTTTTATTCGTAAAAAATGTATCTGCCCAGCAAATTATATTTTTTTGTAGGAAACAAATGTTCCTTCTTCGAAAAAACTATTAATTTTTACTGAAATTCAACATTTTTATCATAACCGAACCATAATTTTCATAAACATTATAATATTGCCTTACAGTGAAAAAATATATTTCCCTAAAAAACCGTAATATTTATGGTAATGTTTTTTGCTTATGGAAGTTACCTACATGCACTACTCAATACACTGAGCTTTTGGAATGTTTCTAAATATTTAGAAATAAATTAAAAGTTCACGGTGTATTAAGCAGTATGGGTAACTTCCACACGGCTCTCTAAATAATTAGGTTACTTGGAAAATATAATTTTCACAAATATTTGTCTAATCCGTCTCCAGACTATGTCGAACAACAACGTTTTGTATGTGTGGACTAGTCGATCGAATTGGTCGATGGTTAGTCTGGACACGGATTGAAATTACAGTATTTTTATGACATACATGTTCAAATCTAATAAAAATCAATGGTCTCTATTTATGCATAAAACTGTTTGGTAGGGAAGCAGGATAGGAATAAAAAACTTGCTGCTGAATATTTTGATCTATTAACAATTCATTCGTGCTATTATTAAACTTATTTTTGTCCAGAGCACCTTAACCGCATACTTCACAAAAACAAACTTATTAGTAAAATTGCAAAAACTGATCTAATTTCACATGCAGTCTGACGTCAAACGTACACAGGTGGTGACCGTTACTGAATAATAGGGAAAAATGGGGTGAGAATTCTTTGTTTCAATTGCCACATAATTTGTAGGCTAATGTGATTTCTTACGGGTGGAGAAATATGTGATTTGTGTTATACTGAAATACTTATTTTTTCGGTATAAAGTAGATCTTATTTGAGGCTAATATTCTATAGGCTTATTTAAAAAATGTAAATTTCTGTCAAAACTTCCAAATGATTTACTATGAATTTTTATTTTGTTGTTTTAAAGTGATGGAATATTCTTGAAAATGTTAGGTTTTTTTCTGGGTAATGAAAATAATTTTTACCCAAATAGCATTGTTACATTTTATAACAAAATATTATATTGTGCTTCATAGACTTTCATAAAGGAGAACAAATTTTTTCACATTAAAGAAATTACACTCGAATAAATCATCTTTTTATATCAAAATTCCCCAATATTGTCACGTTAATATGGCTTCTTGATAATAAATAAGCAATGTTAGTTTTAAACAAAAGAGGGTCAAACAAATCAGTTTATTTGTCTATAAATAACTCTTCTCTCGGTGCACTGAAGAGAAGATCGAAGCGATCCAAAACTTCCCGACGCCTATCAACAAGACCGAACTCCAAGTTTTTTTAGGAATTATCAATTTTCACGACAGATTTCTTCCAAATCGAGCAAACATTTTCGAACCACTGTATCGTCTTCTGGACAACACAGCTGATTGGATTTGGGAAGAAGAGCAAGTCAAGGCGGTTCAAGAGATTATGAAAGTTTGACAAGTGATTGAGTCCTGGCCCACTTCGAAGACAATCATCCCCTGATCCTCGCCTGTGACGCTTCAGCTTACGGTGTTGGTGCAGTGATTTCGCATCAATACGACAACGGATAAGAGCGACCTATTGCGCTCAAGTCAAGAACCATGAGTCCCACAGGACGGAACTATGGTCAGGTCGACAAAGAAGCTCTTTCTTTCATTTTTGGTGTCACAAAGTTCCACAAGTTCCTGTGTAGGCGATCTCACATCATTTTCATTACAGACCACAAACCGTTGCTGAGGATATTCACGAAAAAGTTTTCCCACTCCAGAGCACTTATCTCCTCGCATGATCCAGTGGTCTTTGATGATGGTTGCCTACGACTAAGAGTTTGTCTACAGACCAGGTCGTCTTCATGGTAATGCTGATGCCTCATTTCGGCTACCATTACCAACTTCTGAAGGCGACTTCCCAGATCCAGTTATTCACCTGCTGGAAGTTCGAGATGGTCCTGTCAAGTCCAAGCAAGTAGCAGAAGAAACTGAACGGGATGCGGATCTTTCACAGGTTGTTAAATTTGTCCACAATGGATGGCCAAACGACATCCCGTCCCACCTGAAACCATATTGGCAACGAAGTCTCGAGTTATTAACCTTACAAGGGTCTCTACTTCGTGGAGATCAGGTGGTGGTTCCATCATCTTTACGCCGGAAGGTTCTAGACGCAATTCACGCATCTCACCACGGTATCGTTCGGACAAAGTCGGCAGCACGTTCATACGTTTGGTGGCCCGTGTTGAGCAAAGACATCGAGAAGAGGGTCCAACATTGCTCAACAAGTCAAGAACATTGCAGAAATCTACCAGCAGCGGTTCCAACACCATGGCCTTCAGCGAATCGTTCATGGGAACGCGTTCATATCGATTACCTGTGTCCGTTGGAAGGTCACGTCCTTCTGATTATGGTGGATGCTTTTCCACGATTTCCAATACTCAAGATGGTTTCATCGAGATACGTTTGCAAATTTCGGGCTTCCTGAATGTATTGTTCCAGATAATGTCAGGGTGGTCTGCAGCTCCAACCGGAAGCTCAGCTTCCAGATGTCCCTGTTTTTGAGCAGCCTATCATACCAGTTCCTGTCCAAGAGATCCGGCCTGTCCCAGAGGTCCAGCCTGTATCAAGACCTGTTAGGTCTAAACGACCGGTTGAACGTCTGACTTATAAATTATTTTGCTTTGTTAATTTCATATAAACTGATTGTAATTGTATTTTAAAAAATTAGAGAGGGGGGAATTGTTATGTACTTCAAATTCAAAATTGTGTTCTTTCGTGGCAACGACCTTATTTATTTTTGACAACTTCGAGTAGTTAGATTTTTTGCCTGTCACTTTGGTTTTGTCTACTCTAAAATAAACTTGTGTTCCCAATTAAGTGTTCTTTTATTGTGTGAACATAACACTGGTTTTATATTTTTTATTATTGGCCTGGTATAATTGCCTTTTTTCATCCATCGGTTATTTTCGTTTTCAAGTTCATACTGTATCAATACTAACCAATTAGGTACATGAATCTAATACCACTTTTGATACATTATGTAATATAGAGCAACGTATGCACTGAAGGAATGCCACTGAGATTTGAAATAGTTTACAGGAATTGATGTTCTCAACTAACGAGCGCTATTTACATCTTGAATACGGTCATAAAGGGAGATATTCTATTGGACCTGAAATGCAGATAGAACCTTTTCGTGCTCTTACTGTATTCACGCTATATTTTCAGCACAATTTCTGTAAACATGATTTCACTTGACAATAAAAATGCAATTTTATGTACAATTAATATACGAATATTTTATCATGCGACAACTCTCAATGGTGCAAATAGAAAATGTATACTTTATTATAGACGTACAAGTAACACAAACAAAACCAGCTATTAAACTTCATACACTTGGAAGTCCGTTAGAGAAGCTGTTCAATACCAATTATAACTTTTCCAACCTCAATTTGATAAATAATTTAACTTTGCAGTTTGAAAAATACATCTATAATGTATAAATCGATGAAAAATAATTTCTTAATGAAGTAAGTGACGTTTTTTGAGTGAATATTGAAAGTATCTTAAGAAAATTGATATTATTAGGTCTACAAACCATCGGAGTAAATTAAAAATCGATAATTCATATATAAAAGGACTAACTAGCATGCCTTCGATAAACTCTGTAGTTAAATTATTTAGCAATTATGATTAAATAGATAGATCACGGAGTACCAACCTATCGATTTTAGCAATTAATCGACAATTGAGTAGTTTACATATAATCAGGTGAAGTTGGAGAGTTACTCTCGTTGCTTGCTTGCTTCACCTTCAAATTACCCGAACCATTATAAAGAGTATATGAAATGACATGCTAAGAATTTCAAGAACAGAAATGAAGACTTTGTTCAATCTACCTTTCAAATCGTGAACGCTTAGGCTGAAAATGATGAGTCAGTAGTTACTTTTTTATTTTTTTTCTTTCAACATATACTGCGTCAACCACTGGGGTTATTAGCAGATCAGTATTTGAAACTACTTCTCGGTCTTCTCAGACATTAAATTCTACGTTAAACGGGGTCGGTATGTTCCACTCTGGTTTGCAATATTGCAATAGACAGCCTAAGTTTGACGTCACAACTGTGGGCGGAGCCTATTACGGTTCCAAACAAACTCTGAATTTCTCATTCAGTGTTTTCAACGTTATAAAGGGAAAATAAGACATCTAGTTTCCATATTGTGTTAGAGGAACGTGCCGTTTAGGTAATTTTGTATAGGCTTTTGCCAAGGTGGGTTAATTCAATTAAGTACTAAATTGAGTTGGAAACTCTTTAAGATTATATTCGTTATGTTTTGGTGATAGGTTTTTGAATAATTTCTACTATGTATGTTATTATTTAGGGCTTTTGAGACACTATGGTTATGTGCTTTGTGCTAGGTTGCAAGAATTACAGTCCAAAGCAAAGCTGCAAATTTTTTCGGCTTCCAACAAACCAGGCTGAGAGAAACAAATGGATTTCTCTCATAAGGTGAAGAAAGAGTAATTAATATAATTTTTGAAAAATGTTTTATTTAAATATTTTATTTAGTCACAGGCAAAAAGATAAACAACCCTCTCAATTTGCGAGAGTTTGTGATTGCCATTTTGTGGACACAGAAAGCTTTAAGACATGTTTTGAAGCCATCTAAAATAATAGAATATAGAAATTAGGAATACAGTGTAGATGGTTTCAAATGAAATAAAATAACCAACATAACCTCAAAAAGTAACATAACCTCAAAAAGTTTTCAACTAAATTTAGTGATTAAATTAACTCACTTTGGTAAAAACCTATACAAAAACACTTAAGAGGCACGTTCCTCTAACACAATATGGAAACTAGATGCCTTATTTTGCCTTTATAACGTTGAAAACACTAAAGAAAAAATTCCTTATGGGACTTTTACATAGAAAGAGACTTTGTTTGGAACCAATCCAGGCTCCGCCCACAGTTGTGACGTGAGTACTTATTCTCCGTTTTTCTCCGTTAGAGCGCTCTGTGATCCGAATTCTAGTTTGAAGATATTTTCAAAACATTATAAGGCGTTAAAAGTATGAAACTATTATTTGATATCTATTGGTAACGCTTTTCACTAAATACGACAATTTCACACGAAACTGTTATAATCAATTAAAAATATAGTAGAATTACAAATTATACATATCTATGTCTTTCACGAAATTCATTTATAAGGTCTCAAACCTAACTGTGTACTGTTTGTTTTGTCTGATTTCTTTGATTTTTCATGTTTGTTACAATTCAATATTAACATTTGATACGTCTGTTTACTATTTTCATGATCCACTATTTGTATCTCTGCATTTTCTCCTACTGCGTGTACCGAATGAAATAATAGAAATCATGTATCTGATGTATCTGATGCATTTTCAGCAATACTGGATGAGTTTCTATTTTTTGCATTTTTTGGTTACTCAGGAGAGGCAGAATAGTATTTTTTTGCAATGAGTTAAAGATTTGTAACATTCTCGATAATAGTAACTATAGACGTCTCACTCGCCCTGAAACGCATTCATAGTGCTCTCGCACTCATACTCCCGGCTGATAATTTTTATGTCAGACATGTAAAAATGAATAAAATAATGATCATTTATTCTTTGTGGAGCTTTGAAGCGTCTGACAAAAGTTTTGGTCTATGGAAAGTGTCTGACACTCATGATACTACTTAAGAATATTATTCTACAAAACATATATGAAAATCAGACATACAAATTCAAGTTGAGTAACTCTTATTTCTACTAACCTTTCTCACTTGATACCTGTCCAGGTGCCCTTAGACTAGCTCCACAAACACACAGGCTACTGAGAACCTAACATTTTATCTAATTGAAAATAAGTTATGTCTTATCGCTCTGGAATCTTACTCTAGCATGTTGAGTATGGTTTCCAGCGGAAAAGTGTGATGAAAAAATGTGTAGCACTTCCATTGTAACATAATATCCCACAAGGCTTTAACTAATTTTATTGTAAGTTATCACCCAAAAATGAATAGTTCCATATCATTAGTGCACTCCGCTCGTTCCTTCAAACTACCAAAGACACACAGAGTGAACCTATTCATTGTCTATGTACGGGGGTAGCTGCGTGTGTATGTTTTTTAATAGTATCCACATTTTTTATTTCCAAGGTAGTTGAATTTTTATTGAAACCAACACTTCATGAAAAAATTAGTTGACCTATTTCCCGTTTGTATGCACTGAATGTAATTTCATAAACATATAAAACCGAATAAAACTAAGTTAATGTCTCCTTCTAGCAATCATTAAACTGTAAATCTCCCAACAACACCACCAAAACCGGAATCCACACCTTGCAAATTGACAAGTGGTTTAGATTGTTGGAGGGTTAAGAGGCTCATGAGCCTGCTCGCTCTTACTTTACATGAGAATTCCGAATCAAGTGTTGGTAGAAGAACGGGACAAAGAGAAAATCGAAAAGGGCGCCACAAGAGGTCTGATAAGGAGGGACTGAAAATGGCTCGGTGGACCGCAAATAGCGAACGAAACAAGGGTGCAGATTACAGTTATCCGTTTGCTTTTGCTTATTGCTTGGAGTTATCATGTCTACAATTATTTGATAATCTCGTGTTACTTGCTGTTTAGATGAATATGTTAGATTTGCGAATATTATATTTCTGTGTCTTGGTTCAGACTTGTGCTTTCATTGTTGACATGCCACAAAACATAACTATCGTCGTTGTGCTAATAGAAAATGAAAGTTTTGCATTCACTTCATTATCTAGAATTGAACGAAGCAGAATTCTAAATTGAACGCTTCTTTATAAAATACTTCCACCGATTTCCAAAACTTACATAATATAATAATAATTATAATGAACGCCTTTTTTATTTTCTGCGTATTTGCGCCTCGTCAGTATAATGTATATACATACAGGGTAGCAAGAAAATCCGGCACCAAATCATTTTCTTTGGAAAAAATAAACATATGATTATCTAATTTTAGGGTTATGAACAGTGTTGTATTCTTCGTTTTTGAGAGGAATTGCAAACAAAAATACAATACCGTTTATAGCTACCCTGTATATACACTGTGTTATTTATAAGATGCGACATAGGGATTCCTGTACAATACTGTCAAACGCGAGATAACTTTTTCACCAAATAGCTATCATAAAAAATAATAAAAGATTTGGAAAGGTCGTTGGAAAATAAGTTTAAATGCACTGTTAATATTCTTCCATCCAGTTCTCCTCTCTCTCTCTCTCAAGTAACACATTTCATTTACCAAGCAAATAATGCTAGATCGAAGCATATACTTCAGAAAAAATGCTGAAGTTTGGCATATTCTTAGCATTATTTTATAGAATAATTTCAGCATTATTTAAAAGACGTCCCATCTCTTTTAAGACTAAATATTGCAGCCAAGTAGCAATGATTGCTAGTAAGTCATGAAAAGTAGCAAAAAAATAGGAATAATGGCTTTAAAAAAAGTCAAAAAAATTAATAGCCAAATTGGAATTTAGTGTGGTCATTGAATGCCTTTAAGTGCTTCAATTAGTGCCATTTGAAAGCAATAGTATGAAGTTTTGTATTGGAATTAATTTGGATTTTAGATGGAAATTAATTCCAAAAAAATTGCCACTGTATTGTTAACCTTAATGTGATTGTAAATCTCAATTCAGTAAAAGGCTTCATAATATTTCAGAAATCATTATAGATCGTGGAGAAAAATAATGGAATGAAAATGGATGAATGAAAAATTACTAAACTACGGAAATTTGGACGAACAGGTGCGTATTACAGGCATGTAAATAAAAGTGGTAACGCAGCTGAAAGTTACAATGAAGTAGCTATAGACACAGAAGATCACCTTTCTGGTTCTTGAACCACGTCTCTTTATTGTGCCTAATACCACTACGTCCTGGTGGTAATTATGTTGTTGCTATTGTTCCCATGCCTCAGGAAGAACACACAGCATTTTTTCTTCACTTTCTTAGATCTCAATAACTTTAAAGGTGTTCACTTTTTATTACGGAATAATTATAAAATATGACCTATAAAACAATCTATCACTCAAAACATAATCTCACAATAATCTCCTTTTTCTTCAACTTTATAATTCTGAAAGCTCTCACAAAGCAATACAAACAGCTATCTAGTTTTTATTTCCATGAAGCTTCGTATTGGCATAGAAAAATGCTTATTAAATACGATAAAGACATGGCCGAACCGTTTGCTTACGATAATGAGCAATGTTACCATAGTTTTTATATTTATATATTGATAGGTATATGATACTATCTTTATATATAGAATATGCAGAACATTATTTGTTTTCAAACTGGGATACAAATTTCAGAAAATCTGGGGAAGATAAATCAATTTAATCCATCACATATAATATTATCAATCAATCCAACTGAAAATACTACAAAGAACTTTAATTTCAATTGGATGTATATAATTCATTGATATGTATCAAAATTGAATATTATGACAACACCGTAATTCATAATGAAATAATTTAATTTATAAAGTGTATTTTGCTTACAGTTATCACTGGCCCCTCTGTTTTCAGGAAGTATTTCATTCACATTTCACAGAAAAGTAAGGTTTGCAGAGATATCTAATGGTACACCATGATATTTTCCTGTATCAAAAACAATAATAATTGTCATAAGGGAAGGGAAGATCTGCCATCACAGTTACCGATGTTTGTTTTTGTGAACACTTACATAACTGTTGGCATATATTACCAATATCAATCTAATATTTATCCAAAACAAAACTTCATTACATTCTCACGAGAAATGTTTAACTGCGCATGATCATTCAAAGCGTTGAAAGCCATATCTGGAGTGAACGACTGCTTCTTTATATCACTCTGACAGCCAATGTTGGCAATCAAATCTGATAAAATGCTTTTTTGGTGCCAATTTATGGCTATTTAGGCCTACAGGTTGAATTGCTAAAAAGCTTTCAAATCTACTTTAAGGCCAAACCGCGCGCTCCCTTTAGACAGCGATTACGTAATGAATGCTACATGTAAAAGCTTTAGTGGACGGTTTCAATTGCCTAATAGCTTCAAGAGTGACACAAAAGTCGATTATAAATCCACTTCGATGCTTATTGTGTTACTTGGGTAGGTTCTAATCCATACCATGAAATCTAATTTAAAATTAGTAATAATTATATGTAAATATTTGTATCTATTTTTTCTGTGCCAATGACCAGCGCTGTCGAGGAAGCTGAAATGAAAATTATTATTTTGAATTTATATTGAGATTACTAGAAAATATAATATGGATTTTGATTCAGACACTGAAATGAATGTCACCCCGCCGAAGTCGACTGAATAGTATTACCACATTTATTGCAAGATAAGTCGAAAAAATTGGAAACCTATAAACCCTCCATAAATTGGAGAAGCGAGAAAATGATATATTCATTTATAAACTGGTAATTAATAGTCGTGAACAAAATATAGTATTCTACTAGAATATAATAGCTATTATTCACCATCGTGAATCATATACTACCATCCATTCAAATATTTTTTTATTACATACACAATTGTTATAAATTGTGGTGTTCTTATTTGAAAATTTTGTTTCCTGGTATACATGTTGATATTTTTTACTCGTGACTTGTAAGGAGCTAACAAGATTTTCGTGAAGTTCTGGGTCAATTCGAGGGTAGGGTTTTATAGAAGATGATTATAACTGTCCCGTTATAGTTGTTGGTCACTTATTCTTGCTTTAGCTAACTGGAAAACTGTACTAGCAATTTAGTTATTTGTGATGTTCAATTTCAGCTGCAGAGTTTTTGTCAAACTAAGTGTTGTATTAATACTTTGTGAAATATTTTTGTACTGAACTTATTAAACTTTCAAACTATTTGTATTTTGGAAGAAGGGATTTTAAATTGAAAAGAAACATTCAGATGGTATGTTTTCAATTCTTGTTTTGGAACATTACTTCCATTTTTTGTTATCCATTTGCTGACCGCAAACCTGGAAGACCACAACGAACGAAACTATTAGACGTAGCATTGCAAGTGATTCACAGAAATCACCTCAAACGTCTATCACGAATTTGGCACTAAACTAAAGTCGAAATTCTCTGGGGAAGATATTGAAAAGTGAATTGAATACAATTGGTTACAGAATTAACAGAGGATGATTTTACAGACGGCTGAGTTTTGCGACCGACTTATGGACATTTGTAACGTCGACGACAATATGGCATCCAATGCAGTGTTTTCCGATAAGACAACAGTTGATCGTCTTCACTCAAGATATTGAACATCCTCATTGGATTCATGCAGCACCTTCCCAGCATCCACAGAGGTTGCATGTTTGGACAGGAATTGTCGAATAACCAAATTATTCATGCACTGCACAGAAAGGGCAGTGAACCCAAAATGTTTGGTTTCAACTTGATAAAGCAGTTCTCTAATATAATAGACGGGCTAGTGATTTCTTGGAAGCGAATTTTCCAAATCCATTGATTGGAGGTAGAGAATTCATAGAGTGGCCTTCTCGTTCTCCGGATCTTGGTCAGCAAGATTTTTTTGAATCATCTAAAGTCTCGTGAATGATTTTTTCATTCGCTAATCTCTAGATATATGCTTTTCCCATGTAATACTTAAATTTCATTTATTTTTTCAATGGGCTCATTTACATATTTTTATTTATTTTACCATTAGGGAGAGCACATCATTTTGAGGCTCTGTGCAAAAAATTAGACGTTAGCGAGACTCCTCAGTCGCCTAAAAAAATTATAAACATTAAACAGCGCTCCTCACCGAATTTCAGGCGTGACGTCATCGCATAGGAAATCTCTCGTTCAGAGAGCGGATACCGCGCCGATCGGTTTTCTGTTAGATGACTATGCTTGCTTATATGCTTATTATTTATTATACGTTTTAGCGAACTCTAAACAATGTTATGTTTGTGAAATAGGAACATTTATAAATAATTTAAACTATTAGACACAATAGACCAGAAGCAGAGTATAAAGCTATAATTATTGT
This sequence comes from Galerucella calmariensis, assembly GCA_910591675.1. NCBI lineage: Eukaryota > Metazoa > Arthropoda > Insecta > Coleoptera > Chrysomelidae > Galerucella > Galerucella calmariensis. The sequence continues at coordinate 28,479 of CAJUYG010001541.1, forward strand.
TAGTTCCAGATTGTATAAGTACTACGATTAAAACATCTAACAAAACATTATTTTCTATTGATAAGGATGCAAAAGGAAACGAAAGCAGTGGCAGGAAAGCATAAAAAGACTCGGAACATTCACTGATAAGTCAACATACTTCGTTTGTGTAATTTCTAAGATTTCATTTATCTTCAATCAGAAGTACAAAAAGTCGTTATAAATTACCTTCTAAAATACGTTGTGATTCCATATTGAAAACCACACGCTTGTATTAATCCAAATTTCCTAAAATACGTAGATAATATTGTTCTTATATAGCTTGTGGTGTTATTATTGTTTGAAATTATTCAATAAAGTAATGGATCAGTTCTTCACAAATTAAATTTTATTGAATACTGCTTTTTTCCAAGAAACAGGTAATTTTTTTCAGTAGATCATCAACAAAACTGACGTATATTATATATTAAAAAAAATGATTCTATTTGACTGAAAGTCCGGATCAGCTCTAACAAATATCGCTTTTTTTACCAGTGAGGTGCATGTGAATCTGAATTTGATATAAACATTTGGAACTAATATTACTAGCTTCATCAAAATAAGTTTTTCTTGTTCTTTCCAACATTGGTGATTTAATTCCCACTACACATTCATTATAAATAGCATCTGGATAATTGGGCAGTCGGCAGATAAGAAAATTTAATTTTTTTTAAATTTCTTTTTCAAGAATTTCAGGAAGGTACGTTTTCAGTATTGCAATATCTATGCCAAATATTCGTGATTTATCTTTTTTTGCTTCTTCAAGATGTTCTGAAAGACTATCATTGATCACCGCTTGATTTTTTTTGTTTCCAAAGACCATAAAATTATCAGAATCATATTTTCATCTTCAGTACTTTGTTTTACG
>CAJUYG010001541.1:49364-64048 GCA_910591675.1 Galerucella calmariensis
AGAATTATAGGGATTGTGCACGATGGTAGAGAGTCAGATTTTTGGGAAAAACTTATTGAATTAGAGGATGCAACATTGGCGGAGTGTAGGGTTATCACCCATCCGATAACCAAAACCAATATGGTTTTCGGAAGGGGTGCTTTACTATAATGGCCGCTGATCACCTGAAAAACATGATAAAACACCCATATAAAAGTTAGCCACGATAATTGTGGTAGATATCGGGAACGTATGTGACTCGGTAGTAAGCTAGAATATCGAGAAATAATGGCACCGCGAAAAAAGATGCAAATAACCGCTAGAGTCCCTCAAGGATCGGTTCCGGGCCCGCCATTGTGGATGTCTTGTACGATGGCATACTGAAGGTAGAAACACCAGAAGATTCAAAGTTAATAGCATTCGCAGATGATCTCATCATATTTATTAAAAGTGACAACTCACTAGACCTGATCAACACTTTGGAGTTGGTAAAGAGGTGGCTGGTCAAACATCCTGGAGCTGGAGGAGTATGAAACAGAAGCAATTAGAATGGAAGGCACGAAAAAAAGAGCCCGCATCACTCTTAAAATAAACAACGTTGAAACCATCCTAGTAAAGGATATTCGATAACTCAGCATACTCACAAATTGACAATCGCCTGCGCATCACAACACATGCAAAGCTAGCCAACTCACTGGAGAGAAGAGTACTACTGGGAGTAGTGAAGTCTGTAATAGTGCATGCCGCGCCGATATGGAGTGAAGTTACGAGGTTTAGCACATACAGAAGTATATTAGACAGTGTCCGGAGAAAGCCTTATTACGAGTTGCCTGCGCACACAAAACAGTTCCATAAATTTAGGTTGTACGTGGAGAACTATCCAAATGAATGTGTCAAATGCCCCTTCAGAGCAATAAACTTCTATATGAGCCAATTCATCACAGGACACGGTTCCTTCAGGCAACTTACTTTTAATATAGGTAAAGACCAAAGCGAAGGCTGCCTGTACTGTTAAGCAGACATTGTCGATCACACTGGAAACAGCAAGTTTTCACGATATTGCAACGAGCTTCGGAAAAAGATATAACGAAATCTTTGGGACCATAATTGGTTTTATGAGGGTAAAAAACGATGATGAGTTGGCAAAGCAAGAATAAAAGGTGAAAACTACGAACTGATATAAATTCAAACGTATACTGTCTATTCTCCAGAAATTGTTAATTAATTATGCAAATTTGTATGTATCCTAAGACATCCTAACAATCTTAATTAGCTAGGTATAGTGTAACTATTGTTAATGTGATGACCCATATTTTTAATCCCTTTGAAGGAAAAAGCCGCCCAAAGGCGTGCATAAAATTGTTTTATAAATTCGAATATTGTGAAATAAAGCTTTTCAAATGTAATTCAAATTAATATAGTGGATTAAAATTAACCTGCATAAAATTTGTAATATAATTCAAGGTCATCACATTAACATTAGTTACACTATATCAAAATATGTATGGTGGACAATACATCGGCTATATGTGGTATAATCTCAATTCCTTTCCAAAAAGCAGTATATTTGTCATTTCGTTGAAAATGCAGGAAGGAGCTCCAAAAGTTGCCAAAAAACTGGCGTCTACCAAGATAATATAAACTTCCAAAAAAAGAGTCAAAACCAAATTCATACCTGGAAGAACATAGCTTTATTATTATGGTTAATGCGAGCTTCAAGATTAGATTTCCAGCAAAATGACATAGCACAATAGTGTTATTTCTTAGTATTTCACTTACTTGGAAGTTTCAAGTTTAGAAATTCAAAAATCCTGCGTCTTGAGCCAAGTCACTAGTGGTTCTCACTTTTACACAGAACTTTACACGTTCAACAGTTCTCTTATTATTTACTTCCATATAATCCAGCAACTAAGCCTTGCTGCACCAAATGGTAAACGGGCCAAGTACTGTTGTCTTCATAGTATACGCTCCAAGTATAGATCATGGATTTGAATAATTCAATTTAATTTGAATAATTGAAGACGCACGTTCTGTAACTATATTATCCACAGTAAAATGAGATAAAAGGACTAGCCATATATCAACAAATAAAATAAAGTGAGTATTGTTTTACAAGTTAACTGGTTAATGGAAATATTGGTAAGAGTTTTTTTAAATCTGTTGAATTCTGAATACTAAAATCAAACATTGCTGGTTAGTAGCTCACACAACTAATCGAAAACTATCCTAGGGTATCTGGTTTTCTTTATTAATAGATTATTTCCCCCCATCTGTCAAAACTCATCAGCTGATAATTCAGCTTCCTTCTTTGCGAATAAAATCACATTGTATCTACTGACAATTGGGCGGAGTGGAATTCAATGAGACCTCTGGCGGAAAAAATTATAACTGTCGCAACGAGTAAAATAATTCGTTTTGCATTGTTTTTGTATTATATATAATGCAAGTCAAAGTAATTACCGTAAATTTGTACTTCATTTGTTCAATTTTGTGTCAGTGATAAGCTTGAAACTGTGTTTTTCTATTTAACTCAACTGTCATCAATTCTTAGGTAATATTCTTATATAATCAGAGATATTATGGAAGAGGTTATGTCATTCTATTTTTTGTTTTCATTGCAGATCAAAGAGAAAATAAGTCGGTATTGGTATTATATAATTATATCAAAAATAAAATAAAAACACGAAATCAGACCTAAAACTAAACAGTTAATTGAACTCTTGTTGTACTTTTCACAAATATCAACCATATCTATTACTCCAAAAATAAAAATATTAGTAGTCAAAATTTAGTATAACAACACAAAATACTAAATCACAATCGAAGAAAAAGCAAAAGTTTTACAAAACACACACTGAAAATAACTAAAACAGCAAAATAAAACCACTTAAATATCAAAGGGCTTATACGGCAGCTGATTTGTTTTACTCGTTGCCAAGATGACATTGACATTTCAGAGCGCCATCTATCGAATTCTACTTTTCCCAATACCTAAATGTATATTGATCATAGTTCTCCGACAGTCTGCGGATTAAATCAAGTGTATACTGGATGTCAAATCGAAGTTCAATATCATTATTCTGAAGATTTATGATTGTCATTGTTTGGTATTGCGATACAAATGTATAGATTCGGATATCAAAATAAAAAAAATATTGAAAGCTTGATAACTAATTCAGTACTTGCTAACACTGTGCGTACTAAAAAATCTGTATGAACACGATGTGAAGAATCTTGTCAATTAGGCAATTTGCGCAAAATAAATGGTGAATATTAGAAAGATTTTTCCGTGAGGACTAGGTGGAATTTAAATACAGAAAATAATTTACGGGAGAGAATCGAAAAGTTATCAAATGTACCGTTGACGAGGAAACTTCATGAAGTCGAAAATATTCACCTTGTATGTATGTATCTATATTATAGCACACATATGGGTTTGATGGGAACTTTCAATACTTTATTTTCAATGGTCTACCCAAAGTCTGAGCCAAAACTCAGCCCTGTTTTGTTATTCAATCACTATTTTTGTGGAAAAATTAAACTTATTTACAACACCCGGAAAATATTGAGATTAAGTTTAGATTTGCTTTTGAGCTCATAATATAGATATTGGAGCCACTTTTAGTGGCTTCTGAAATTTTCATGAGACCTTAATATAATTTTGTTACAGTTTTGTGATTATAAATGAGATGTCGGACAAAGCAATAATTCAAATTTATCGGTATTAGTTCTTATTAGTCAAACACAATTATTGATTCAAATTAATTACAGGTATATATGTTTATTCAATTCCATTCGAATGATTCGGTGAATACTATAGGTATACCTAGACCATTGACAAAATGATTAATAATCGATTATGGAATAATGCTGACCTCAATTACAATAGTAATCCGAATATAATCCAAGTATTCGGAAGCAAAATCCGTTGAAACAATTTTGAACCGTTGTAGACAATATACACGTACTGAACAATATAAAACCGATTAATATAGCCATTTAACAAAGTAGTGGTCGTAAAATACTCAATAAATTAACGATAGGCATAAATTTTAATATATCCGGTAATATACCGATAATATACCAAAAACATAAGCCAAATTAAATACGAACCGCTGAACAGGAAAATCATTCCCGGGAAACATAAACATTAGGTCTCTTATTATAAATTGATTTAGTATTCTCCAATCGACAATTATTGATAGTTATTGTTTATTAATTGGTTATAAATAAACAAGCGCCTTATTTTTCATAATTATCCCCATATCACTCACGCTATGGTCTCCCTCCATGGAGATTCTATAGTTTCAACCTATTAGAATTACCAAAAAAAGCGGTTCTTTGCATATTTATCAGTGTGGCTATCGCCAGCAGAATTATTAATTTCAAATTAGAGTTCCGCCAAAAGCAGATCCTTAAAATGGAAAAAAGGTGTTTTTCCACAGAAAGTAAACATTTCCTGCAAAGGTAGAGACAGCCACTCCGTGGTGAGGTATGCGTAGGTGGCGCGCGTGCTGCTTCGAAGCTATAGGAACGATCCCTAGATCGAACATAATAAGTTTCGTACTACGGAGTGATTTAAAAAAACGCGCGTACTACAAAGTGTTTGGAAGAATGAAAATTCCAATCAACATTGATGGAAATATTACATTTCCACAAAGGTTTTCGTGACATCTTAACTTCTCTGCATTCCAAACTATCCGAAATTCTAATAAAGTTAACAAAATAATAAACTAAGAGCAACAATATTATATAGAATATCTATAAAATAAAAGCAACCAATCAAAATTCAGACTATAATCGTCTTCCAAAACGTCTCAGCTCAGTGAGATTCCAAAGACAGCAGCATAAACATCAACAAATGTGATGACACAGCGAACGTCAGCTAATACACGAAATGCACGGAATGAGGACGGTCAATGTATTTACAGCACTACCACCGCCACACTTCCCGTGATATCAGTGAACTAATTTTCATATATACTTGTACGACTCAGGATCGGTACCTATGCTTCCGATTTAAACGGACGTACTATTAGGAACAAATTATTTTTTTCTAAATTTGTGAAGAGTTTTGAAAAAACACACACTTCTTTAGAAGTGCAAACGGATCATTACCGTCAGCAAATAGAACTACAGAGGGAGAACTAAAACAGTCTAGAAGAGGGAAGTAAAGAAGAAGAGGCGAAAGAGCTGTATAAAATAGCATTATTAAGTATAGAAAATAAAGACAAGGGTAGGCAAGAGGTCTACGCCAAATCGAAGAAGACCATCGTTAATTTCACTTATCATTTCCCAATCGAAAAATGTGTACAGAAAACGGACTGGTTCTGGAACAAACATTTCTCCTAACGCTACACATCTTATGAGGAAAACGAGAATGGAATTAGAAAACTGTGAAGATAACAAAAAAATATGTACAGAAAGCTCAGTGGAACAAGAGATTTCTACCGAACTTTCACTACATGGGACTTCACCAACACCAACTCAGGGAGGAGACATTTATTATACAATCGCTGAAAAATCGGAAAATAGCGGAATAAACCCAAACCAAAGTACACAGAGAGCCTGAAAGACTCTGACCAAAGAGAACAACCGCATGACTTGACACCAATCAACGACCATAAGACAAGCTGTATAAACAGCTCTCCCACGCTAATGGATAACGGAGCCAGTCGAGACACTTTTTCGCCAGTAGGTCCGGCAAACATTACAGAAGTACGATATGTTACACAAGCACAAGCTCATGTGGCCAGCGTTTGTCCAAGATGAAGCGACGAAGTTGGAAAGGCCGAAATCAGACCTCAATAGGTTCAATCAGGTTTAGATCATCGTCCCTGATCAATGAAATCATAGTCGAAGAGGAGGACGAGATTGTATCCAAGTATAATAGGCTAACCATATCGTATGCACAAATGATATCTAAATTCTCCGCCAAAACAGCCCCAACTCTCACTGAAAATTCTTGTGAATCTCTATCTAAGGAATAAACTGAGGAAGCCGTCCAGAACACGTAGGATGAGCGATAGAAAAAGAAAGGCTGAAAATGAATCTATGAGGAAAATACGAATCATATAGAGACTGTATGTAATGTGAACACGACTTCCAGAAGCAACAAACCCATACCCTAAGAGAACAAAGAAGAGAACTCCACTAAAAAGACCTGCCCCCAAATACTGATAGACGGCTACGTTACAGATCACCTTTCAGATGGAATACAAGTCAGTTGTATTCACGTATGAAGAAAACTATCCTAATAATCTAAAAACCAAACTCATCAACGAGAAGCTCCCTGTCCATGCGTATACAAAAAAATACGATAAATCTCATACGTTCGCTATAAGAGATTTCGCAAATGACATTGGACTTTTTTTTGTGTGTGTTTGGGAGCCGTTCTGATGCCGGGAGCACTGCAGCCTGTTGGCTTATTGTACTCTACTCCCACATTTATTCCACCCATCCAGTTATCCCCGTACCTTCGAGTAGACGATATATGTCCATTGGATGTGTACCATATACTTCGGGTGGTTAAATAGCCTGTAATAATTCTTAGCTTATTCCTACTGATATTCAGTAGTTCTCAGTAGGAATAAGATTGACATTGGACTGATAGTTATTAAGAAGTACTTGGAAAATAACTACCAAATCACTTTGATTGCCAAAGGCATACCCCTATTATTGGTAATTATATCACAGTATAGGAACGAACCAGTATTATTACTATTGTGAATTTCATTCATAAAATGCCAGAGATTCTGATGACCTTGAACGGATCGCTTTACGATTCATTTCAATTTTCCATAGGCGTAGGTAGCATAAGTTTTAAAATGACTTGAACGTGTAAAATAATTTTTCTCAAATATTGTAGAACAGTACACTGATGAGTAAATAGAAGAATAGTCCCATACAAAATATTTATTTTACACACACTACCCGTTTTCTCCTTTTTAATGGAATCCATTGCAAAAAATAATATGAACTATAAAAATAATAATGTTTGTTTGTCCGAAAGCCCGTAAAAATATGAGCCCAGTATAATAAATAATGTTATTCGCAAATTCACAACTTGCACTTTGGTTGAATCGCAGCACAGCACTGGCCGCCGGATGAGTTACTCATCAGAACGACGTTGTAGGTCACAGAGAACTCGGGAGTGACACGTCACGAGATAACATACTGGTTCGCTCCTATACTGTGATTATATCACAAACAATCACCCTCGACTATCTAAACAAACATGTAAGGATAGTCGAAAATACTAGAATATTTAGGAGTAGGGAAAAATCAAAAAATCAATAATGCAATGACATGTATGTCAGCAATGTGGTCGTGCAACTACAAACTGTGGACGATCCCCTACATGCATGAAGTGACCACATAAAACGGCGGAATGCAAAAAAATATCTCTGGCAAAGTGCTGTAATTGTCATGGCAAATTCTGACTCCTGTCCAGTGTAACTGAGGAGAAAGATGGAGAAAGAGCGAAGTCTCAACAACCCAAGAAGAAATGCGTCGATGTCCCTCTACCGAGATTCAACCTCTGGGACGAACAGAAAAAAGATCACACTGACATCGCAAACCAAGGCAGGTTAACATCAACAGCAGATAAGACTTCCCAGCATTGGAAACCCAAACCAACCCCAAGAGGCCAGAGACAACCCAAAATACCAATCTACTCAACCCACTCAGACCACACAAAGAGATGAGATGGACAAGATTATTCATCTTAATAGCATGTTTTACAAGCTTGATGATATCATCATAACTTACATGAGATGACTCGTGCAGTAACCGATTTGTATAATGAACTTCTAAAAGCAAGTACAAAACTGAATACATTTATGGATAATAATAGATTCGTTCAGACAGGTATAACCTCTAAGGCCATGTGGCGCACTTGTACAAATATCAATGGCAATCTGGAATTGATTCATGCTAATATTAGGGGTGCTCAATCCAAACAGCACGATATTTTACAGTTTTTAAAAACATACAAACCAGATATTACATTCCTTGCGGAAACTTTTTTGGAGAAAAAAGACAATTAAATTCATGAACCCTTTTAACTTTTTTTATGAAAAGGCCAGAATCACACAATGTGTGGGTCTACTTGTAGCGATTGAGAAAAATCTTATTTTCAAAATTTGGAAAAGGCAAAATTCAACTATTGAACATGTTCAACTTGGAAACAAACTAGTGATTGTTGGAGCATATAACTCTCCTGAAAACAAAATTTCAGATAACGACCTCACTACTTTGTACAGAGTCCCAATTGTAGGTGACCCAAACTGCAAACATCCGGAATGGGATATAAATTATACGCCATGAAATGCGAATGGAAATGTTATTCAAAAAATCTGTGAAAGTACCGTCTTTTGTACCCCGAACCCAATGGACATTGTAATCGGTAAAAACATTGACACACATTGGATAAGAACTTTAAACGAACTTTCCTCTGACCATGATCCAATCCAAATACTTATTAGACTCAAACACAAAATGAAAACAATCAAAAACACGAACTTCGACTTCGAAACCACCAATCGGACAAAAAATCGAAAAACAAAGCGAGGGACGACACAAAGGTTACAGTCTTCTACAAAATAACATCTCAATGCAGCTTCTATCACTTTAAACTTGTACATTTTTCACGGTATCAGGGTGGAAGTATCTTATACTTGCTCTTGGTAATCAAATATCTTCGAGGGGATCATTAGAACCGAATCTCGACTAGTTGAAGGTTAAAGCTTCCTTGCCAGGCATGGCACGTGGAAAAACGAATAGTTGCAAATAAATGTAGATGACGTGTCGGACAAGTATGTGTATCTACATTTGTTTGTAAGGACTCTATAGTAGCAGTTTTGTGAAAAAATTATATTAACGCATGGTTGAAAATTAGACAATCTGCTTACACCATTTTACTATTCTGTATTCATAATAAGGAAATAGAAAGAGTTCAGCTTTCAGATAAAATGAAAATGTATAGGGTGTTCCATTGGAAAAATAAGCGATACATCAATTTTTTTGAAACATGCTCTATAACATTCCGCTATTTCAACATTTATACTGAAAAAACTTTTTATAAAGAGGAATTGTTTATCGAAAACCGAACCCTCCTATTTTTTCTGAGTACCAAGATTTTCACAATTCAAATAGGTAAGAAACTTCTGGGATACCCGGTATAAAATTAACCAATTAGAAGATCAAGTGAACGGAATAAACTTACAATAAAGTCAGTCTAGCTCAGTTGATTTGGAGGCATCATAATTGTTTCTGAAAAAGTTAACTGTTGAAGCGTTAACAGCGTTTGATGGGAGAGAGTTTCAAATGTCAAACACTATAGCTGATTTGTACGAAATAGGTTTTAAGAGAAAAGATATGTAACGAGTCACATAACCTTGTCAAAGTACACATAAAACCTTACAAAAAATACAAAAAAATCGAAAATTTAAAATTGAGTATTTAAAAGGGTTGTGTTCAACATGAGAGAAAATTCATGATGCTAGACATGCAATTCTCCGGAAAATCGTTGAGTAAATTCTTTTTGTGTTGTTTTTTCTCTTTAATCATTTAAATAATGAAAATACAGATAAATGTTCGGGACAAAAATTATAGTTTATACATTTATCCACAAATTTTAACTGAAAAGTTTTTCTGTGAATTGAAAAGTTCACGAGCGATAATTCTTTCTAGATTTGGCATTGCGAATGAGCATAAAACATTATCGCAAAGCCATCAATATTTCGCTTCTTGAAAATCTTTTTTTTTTGTATGCCCAATTTTACTTGTTTTTTTAAGACTTCATTCGATTATATGTTTTTTCGGAATTAATATAATTCAATGAAACTTCACCACTGAACACTTTGAAGTGTCGAAACTACCATACAGTTTTTCTATGAATATCAGATTTTTCAAATAATAGACAATTATTTACAATAAATACTTAAATCAGACGTCTTTTAGCAAACCTTCTACAACTTTTTGAAGTATTTATGATATTATCTAAAAATTTGTGAACTTCATGATGAACCTATTTAGAAGTGATCGCGATACAAAAGAACATACCTATGGCTCAGGTAAGGAAGAGAAGGGTGCTCAAATAAATGTGAAGAAGCAGGTGAGAGCGGCTTATACGCGAAGCCACGTAATAACAACAACAATAAAAATAAAATATTAACAACAAAAATTTCAACAAATTACATTAAAAATAGAGTCTGTTATTGAAACAATAATGAAAATGAAATGGGGTTAAGAAAATTAAGTTTGAATGAACATCGTTTGTATCTCTGTGGAAAATTCAGATACAAGAAAAAGTTTCCAATGAAATTTTAAGATTACGCCATAATCTTTGAAGTACGCTATGTTATATAATTTTATTTTCCAATTTAATACTGTTGGTAAGAGAATTTTGGTGAAAAACGACTTTTCAGTAGAGGTTGACCTGAAAAATCAATGATAATACACTAAAAAAAAACACACACACAATTTATAGATACCTCATTTTGGAACACATTCCATTTGGAATTTTTTTTTCTCAACTCCATTGTTCACTTACTATCGTGAAATTGAAAACATGAAAATTTATGTTCAAAAATACTACTAGGAAAATTTCGTATATTTTGAAAAATAATGCAGATAAAGGAAAAATGTTCGTAAAATTTTGTAGATAAATGTATTAGCTACAACTTTTGATTCGAACATTTTCCTGTAATTCCATTATTCAAGCAATTAGAGTGAAAAAACAAAAAAACAAAAATTTACTCAGCGATTTTCCGGAAAATAGCATGCCTAGCATCGTTTTTCACATGTTATTCACAACCCTTTTAAATACTCAAATTTGAATTTTCAATTTTTTTGTAATTTTTGCGGCATTTTACGGATATTTTGTGTGCTTTGACTAGGCTAACAACCAAACTTACTTTTTATTGGAAGCTCTGTAGACTATTATTGAATCGCCCTGAAGCCTTCGATCCCCGAATGCCGAACGGTTTATCAGTCATTTCAAATTTCCTATTGTACGTACTGAATATCATACAGTATCACTTGAGTATTTTATAAATATTTCCAGTCCAAGTCAGCTTCAAATTAAATTCCGTTGTTGGCCACAATATTACTGTATCGAACAAAAGAATTTCAATGGGAAAGAACTAAAAATACAATAGAGATAAATGGTTATCTTTCACCCTCGCCCAAATCCAAAGACTGAGCTGACTGAAGAAAGAAAACTCAGCACAAGATGATTGGTCGGTTTCAACGTTTTAGATTTATATTATGAAGGATTTACTGTACCTTTTTATATTTCAACGAGAAATAATGCTCGACTTACGTAGTAAAGCTGTCATATTAACTCGCGGATTTGATATCTCCTTTTGAATTAAACGTCTTTCACACTTGCGTGAAGAGAGTTATAAAATGTTTATTATAGAAGGGCTCTCAACTTTTATCGATAGAAGCGAGTAAAGAGGTACAATAAAGTCCGATATTAAAAATAAGACAAAAATATAGGTGAGAATAATTAGTCTGTACAAATGTACAGACATTAAAGAAGATGAAAAAAAATTGTAAAAGAACATCAAGCACTGTTTCCAGCTTACACTAAGCGTAGTGGGCTCAAATGACTTATAAATGCAAGGTCCAATGAGTTGTTTAAAAAAAATTGTAGCATGTCTATCGACCTCTTCATACTTTTGAATTATCTCGCAAATCTTCCTCTAATTTTCCATCGACATCTCACCACGCCAATTTAAATCCTCAACCCTATCCTTGAAACAATATGGCAACTTCCGCCCCCATTTTTTTTTTCGGTCCGAGATGGGAAACTCATGTTCGACTGGGTCCTCAACCAGTACCCAGACAGTGTTGGACTCATCCCACGGAGATGCCTACCAACCAAACCCACCTCAAACTCGCCGTTACTCCCGCCTTGGAATCACTACCCTAGCATACGTCGCCCCCATTTGGCAACGCCAAACTTTATCTGACCGCCACGAACCAAGCTCCTTCATTGCTCATTTTTCCAAATTGCTGTGGAATTCAGCTTTAAGGATACCTCTAGGATAATTTGAAGATATCTCTCAACAATACCTCAAGGCACAATTTAATTGATGACCTATCACTAAGATACCTCCAGGGCAAGGTTTCCATTCCCCCTTCCTGGAGGGAATATAGTTAAAGATAAATACCTGAAAAGTACAGGCCTCATTTCTTCCTTGCTACCTTTTTAGCTAGTATCTCAACAAGGTGTCTTCACCTTATTCGATATCTAGGTAGGTAGACCCCAACTCAGAGAAGAATGGGCCTTTATCATCGTCTCGAGGCCAGCGTTAGGTGAATCAAGCGATATTCGAGTGGAGTGGAGAGAAAACGCACTAAATTCTGTCTCAGTTTAGTAGTTTAGTGTGACCGGCATGGCCCATTCTTCTTTGAATTGTACTCTAGTGGCGCCCTAAACCTTCTTATAGTCTGACAGTTACCATACATACCTAGTGCAATACAAAAATTGATTAGAACCATCCTTAAAAGGATCTCACGCTGACATCTTTCTGAAATGTCCAATAACCAGTGCCAAATAAAAAATTACCTAATAAGAATTTATGGAAACATGACCGTTGTTTTTAAAGAAAAATTCATACATTTTCCCAAACGACCAAGAGCTGGATTAGACTGACTGACAAAACGTTAAAATGCCCAATTGCACCAACAGCTGAGTGATGATGCCAATTTTTCATTGTACCGTTTTTTTCTTAGTGAAGCCACGCTTATGTACAATACCCAATGGCTTCACTTGAATGGCCCAGGAATGTGCTCAAAATTTTGTGCATATCGCCTTCGTTCAGTTGACGGTGCAGCAAGCTCAGTTTTAAAAGCCTGGCTTAAGTTAAGTTTCTTGTGTAATAGCTTCGAATGTGACACTGCCCTAATCAACCGCCTTGATGGGCTCTTCTCAAGCTGCGTTATACAGGGTGACTCATTACTAATTGGAAATATTTTAATAGTAGAATCCTGACCTGCTCGATCCGTTTAAAAGCGTGGAAGTCAGCGGTTGACGTTGTTGTCAGCTGTACAACAAGTCTCGCACTTTTGGATACATGCGGGATGAGCAACCTCAATACGTGAATTGAATTTTCATTATGCTTGCATAATTGTAATTCTTGATTTTCCATGATGTTTTCCATAATTTCAAATCGGCAATTTTTATTATGTTTTTTATAATTTTCAATTGGCAATTCCCTTTATGCTTTTCAAAATTTGGTATCGGCAATTTCTATTGTAATACGAATAATACGAATTCGAATTAGAATTTTCATTAAGTAATCCATAATTTTCAATTTTTGTAATTTTCAATTTTTGATTCTATAATATGTGATTCATGATTTTGAATCAACAATTTCTCTCATGTTTTCCATAATATGAATACGTGCATTGAAGTTATGTAATACATAATTTCAATTCTTCCACAGAAAAATTGCAAATAACTACGGAAATTGGATATTTTCATTTTACTTTTCTTAACGATGTTATCAAATGTCAAACGACGCGCCGTAATTAATTGTACTATAATTAGCCGACTGTTTGTTTTAATTAGAAACTATTTATATAAAAGCAACTTCCGTGTAAAATTGAACCGGCAGATCTCGAAAGAACAAAGATCTAGAAAATGATAGAATTGATGATAAACGTAATAGAGCAAGAGCCCGTGAACCCCAGACCTTCGTTATTTTATAAAAGCTGGAAGTTTGTCAGCGCATGCTCCCAACACAGGTAAGAACGATGGATTATTATGAAGTTCGGGTTACCGTGGCTTTGGCAGGTAAACGGTACTAAAGGTGTGTAAAATACCGATCTAAATTCATCAAATAATAAAGTGTAATTTTTTGGTATTACCTTCAGAATATTATTAAAAATCACGTTATAGATTGCCAGACACTTAACATCGTGGAAACCCTTGCCAGACACCCCTAATGTTCATGAAATTATAATTCTACTTATGTTATAGTGTGAAAGCTGATTTTTATATATAATACTTAGGTGGTAATTAGATGATGTTTCCTCATCAGCCAGACATTTTTGATAGTTCCAACCCCTTGCCAGACAATGTAGGGTCGCTGTAGGAGCGAGCGCGAGACAGTATATGTATGGTGGGTGCGAGTGAGATGGCGAGATAGGTCTATCGCGATCCCTCAATAACAGATTATTAAAAAAAAATCAAATGAATAATACTCAAAAATTTAATTAAGAATATATTAATGACATTACAAGTTATTATAAAGCATAAAAAATAGATTGATGACATCACAGATTATTATTATAATGTATTAATGAAAATATTATTTTATTCATTATCATCATAATCAATGTTATCATTTTCTTCGTCACTGTTACTCCATTCCATATCGTCGTCTTCTTCTTCTTCGTCAGTTTCTATAGAAATATGAAAAAGTTAATGGGATTGAAAATATCAAAAAATAATTGAATAGATGAGGCTTTTATTTGATGTAGATCCATAGTAAATTATGAAATCAAACAATTTTATTTTGTTAAATCTACATTATATTTAAACTTAAGGTTGTGACGCGTATATTTTAACTTAAAGTTGTGACGCGTTTCGCTAACAGAGTAGCTTTTTCGTTAAGTTCAAATATAATGTAGATTTAACAAAATAAAATTGTTTGATTTCATAATTTACAAAATAATGTATAATGGTT
>CAJUYG010001541.1:64148-74576 GCA_910591675.1 Galerucella calmariensis
TTAGGTACAAACAAAATAAAAAGACCCAAAGATACGATTTTTCCATAACTATTTTCATTAGAAAGAACAGAAATATATAATGAAACGTTTTTTTTTTTTAAGTAAACCCAAACTAAAAATTGCAGGAATTGCAATGGAATACACAATTGTATAACTCTTCGTGTTCTGATTAGACAATGCAGATACCGGTACATTAACGGCATGTTTAAAAGTGCTGGGGTACATCATTACCATCCATATCTGTCACTATTTCTTCGTGGTGATTTTCATCCATTTGAAGATATGGCGTTATTGATTTGTAATTGGAATGGCCAGTGATTTTTATAAGTTGCTGCTCGCCGACACCCTTTTAGACTAGTCGAATTAGATTACTTTGAAGCAAAAAAAAACAAAATTGTTAACAGGATGGTTCCCAATTTATTTAGGTGAAACAGATACACCATTGAATGACCGAATGAATGAACACAGAAGGTATATTAAAGATAGAGAGCTCTTCATTTCAGGTATTCGCGAACATGCTGGGAATAAGGGAAAATCAGATTCAATGGGATTCAAGGTGGAAGATCCCAGTGCAATTAAAACAACTTAATATGGATAAATGACAGTGTGTAGCTGATATTTCAGCCGAATGTAGTCAAATTAGGTTACCAATGTCACAAATAGTCCATGCAAATAAAACTTTTACAAAGAGAAAATTGTTAACAGGATGGGAACAAGTGGAAATGGTGAATAGGCGTATAATAAACGTAAAAAAAATAAATGCGTGAGCAGGGGTGTTTCCAGATATATTTGGGGGGTGAAAAGGGGTGGAATTTTGGATTATTGCGATTTCCGGCGAAAGTTGACGTCGGAGAGAAAAGTAAAGAGAAAAGAAAAGTTGTAGATCATAAAAAGGTTTACAACTTTTGTGTAAATGATTTTTTTATATAACCTCAAAAACTCCGAGAAAAATGCTTTTATCGTTTTTTATTTTCCATTTCCACAATCATAATTTTATTCTGATAAAACTTGAGGAAAGTATACCTTTTTATGTCCGAAAAATCCTCAAATTTTTCCAGATAAAAATTTCGAGAGACTTCCGAGACAATCACGTTTCTCGGCCCAAAAAATTATTTTTCAAATTGAAGTTCTCCTTTGGAAAATTGTCATAAAGACTTCATTCATGTCGCCATTTTTTTATCTTGAGTTATACTTTTTTGCGAAATAATAAAAATATACAGTCTCCATTTTAAAACATGCTTAAAAATTGAAAAAATCAAAAATGAATTTTGCAATCATCTATCTTTTACTGTTTAAATTTTTGAATAACTGTCGAAAACCAATTGCCGTATTCAATTGTATGGAAAAAATACAAAAGATTCTTTGTTTCATTAGATATTCCTATTTTTGAAAGTATTACTATGAACATACAAGTCGAATAATGACTGACTGACGCAGATCCAACAATTATTGCTTGGAATGGTTGCCAGTTAATAACATCAATATACATAGGCAAACAAAAATTGTCTCCGAGTGAATTAAGATTTCAACTGTTTATCAAATCAACTGCAAAGTCAACATTCAAACTGGACAAACTATCACCCACTGTTGGTGCGGCTACACAACACTCTTATAGAGTTTTCTACCAGCTTCAAACGTGGCTTGGAAACGAAACAACACCAAAAATGTGGGGCTGGAAAGAAGTTTTTGTCGATAATTCAAAAATTCTCATGCCACGTCGGCGCGTTTCACTGAAGATTCTGTCATACCTGACGAATTATTGAAAAGAATTTCTTGTAGCTGTGAAACAGGTTGTGAAGGAAACAGATTTGGTTGTCGAAAGCACGGGCTTCGATGTACTGATTTATGTAAAAAATGTCGTGGTTCAGCAAATTGTTTGAATGTTGAGAAAATTTCAGATCTCGATGAATCTGAAGATGATTCTGCTGGTGCAGCAGGTTTTTTGCTTTTTGCTTAATCGCTGGAAATCAATTATCAGCAGAATCCTCAGGTTATCCCAGCGATATTGAAGAAGAAGAAGGAGAAGAAGAAGAAGAAGATAATGAAATTACAAATAGAAGCAATATTGAAGAAATAGATGATCAATTTACAAATGTATTTATAAAACCTCAATTGATGTAGTTTCATTAACCCGCCGTCACTCGCGTCCCCTTATTTTACACGATCGCTCGCGTATTAGATTTTATCTAACATTTGGTTATTTTATTTCATTTTTCTTATTTATTTATTTTACTCATTTATTGACCAGATTTTATCTAACATTTGGTTATTGTATTTATTTATTTCATTTTTTTATTTATTTCACTCATTTATTGACCAGTTGGGTTGAAAATTATTCAATTAACATATTTTGTACTTGGTAATTAAAATATTCATTAAAATAATATACCTACACATTAATATAAAATAAGCAAAGTTTTAAGTCAATAAAATATTAATTAAAAAAAACGTATGTGTGTTATGGGTAAGGCCGTGATAACATTCCTAAAGGATCGGCCAAAAAACCGCAAGTTGAATAAAAATATGACCGATTTTTCAAAATTGTTAGATTTTTTCTAACGGTGCGAGTGACGGCGTAATTGTTAAGGTGAATATATGATAAAGTTTTGCATCAAACTAAGGGCGAGTTGTATCAAACACTCAAACTCGGTTTGGTGATAACTGATGTTAAGACTGTGGCTGATTGATGTATTTATTATCAACAATGACATCAGTCCAAACATCAGTCATCATTAAACCGAGTTTGGGTGTTTGTTACAACTCGCCCTAAGGATCTTTTGTTTTTTCTGTGCAATTGAATAGTGTAATTGGGTTTTAAGAATTAGGTATTCGGAAATTTGAGCAAATTATTAACAATCAGTAAAAAAAAGATGGTTGCATAATTCATTTTTTTATTTTTCCAATTTTTGAGCATGTTTCTAAATAGGGACTGTATTATTTCATTATTTCACAAGAAAGTATAACTCAAGACGAAAGAATGGCGACATGAATGAAATCTTTACGACAATTTTCCAAAGGAGAATTTCGATTTAAAAAATATTTTTGAGTTTATATAAAAAATCATTTTCACAATAGTTGTAGACCTTTCTATGATCTACAACTTTTCTTCCCGACGTCAACTTTCGCCGGAAATCGCAATAATCCAAAATTCCACCCCTTTTTACCTCCCAAATATATCTGGAAACACCCCTGCTTACGCATTTATTTTTTTACGTTTATTATACGCCTATTTACCATTTCAAACTGTTCCCATCCTGTCAACAATTTTCTCTTTGTAAAAGTGTTATTTGCCTGGACTATTTTTGGCGAGAGTGGATACAGCCGTAGCTTGTAAGGAATGGTTAGTTAATTTAATATTCTCTGTATTCAAACCTGATATTTTGGCTTGTATGTTAGTCCATTTGCTCACTGTATTTCGTCAAGCGGGAACATCTTTAAACCATTTTCTGTTCAACTTCCAAGCGGGATTTATGGCAAGAAAAAGTCGATTTGTTTTCATTCCATACCGTTTTTCTAAGAATTTTTTGAATAAACGAATGGGACACAAATCAGGATTGATTTTATTTATTATCAGCCATTTCTGTGGAGCGCATGGTTTTTCCTCTCCTTGCGTTGTCTTAATGAATTCAGGGTCGTAAATAATCCTTCCTGTTTCTCCACCCATGTTAGTTTTTTCTTCTTTAAAGTATGAAATTAAGCACTCGTAGCCTTCTACATCACGCCAAGCTTACTTAAGAGCAAAAACAAAAAATACCTTCCTTTGTAACCCATATGGGGTGTCTTCATCACAACCACGAACCATAATGTGAAATTTATCGTAATTTAAGAAAATTGCACTTTTTTTCTTTTCGCTGGATCAGTTAGTAATTTCTTGGCATTTTTCGCACCTTTGGCTTTTTTGAATTCGATGTCAGTGAAAGATTTAAAGATAATTTTTTTACAATCACATTGAAGAAGAAGAAGGAGAATCACATTCACTTGCCATTTACAACGGAAAGTTGACGTTTCTTGAGGAGAATTACTTTACGCTCACCCAGCGTGAAAAACAGGAGCGGGTAAACATACAACACGGCTCAACTGCGCATGACTCAAGACTTTGCCAAATTTAGTAGTAACATAACAATATCGAAATAAATATGTAAATAGAAATATAAAACTTAAAAAAAAAAACAAGAATACCCAGGCCCAAACCCGGTTGATCAAAGTGTAACTATAGGTGCTTTCGGAAATGTAAATCCTTGATCAGGTAGGTCAATTGGGAAAAGTAAAATTCGATAGATGGCGCTCTGAAATGTCAATGTCATCTTAGCAACAAGTAAAACAAATCAGCTACCGTATAAGCCACTTGATATTTTAGTGGTTTTATTTTGCTGTTTTAGTTATTTTCAGTGTGTGTTTTGTAAAACTTTTGCTTTTTCTTTGATATTGCCTTAGTATTTTGTGTTGTTAAACTAAATAGTGACTCCTAATATTTTTATTTTTGGAGTAATAGGTATGGTTGATATTTGTGAAAAGTACAAGCGTTCAATTAACTGTTTAGTCTTAGGTCTGATTTCGTGTTTTTATTTTATTTTGGATATAATTATATCTACAAAAGTTGCAGGAAACGTAGGTTTATATTGAGTGAAAAGTACAACAAGCGTTCAATTAACTGTCTAGTTTTAGGTCTGATTTCGTGTTTTTAATTCATTTTTGATACAATTATATCTACAAAAGTTGCAGGGAAGGTAGGTTTGTATTGAGTAATATTTTTAATCTTTAATACCGACTTATTTTCCCTTTGATCTGCAATGAAAACAAAAAATAGAATAACATAACCTCTTCCATAATATCTGTGATTATATAAGAATATTACCTCTGAAATGATGACAGTTTAGTTAAATAGAAAAACACAGTTTTAAACTTGTCACTGACACAAAATTAAACAAATGAAGTACGAATTTACGGTAATTACGTTGACTTGAATATAATACAAAAACAATGCAAAACGAATTATTTTACTCGTTGCGTTAGTTGCAATTTTCTCCGCCAGAGGTCTCATCTAATTCTACTCCGCCCAATATCAGCTGTTCGCAGATCAGGTCGTTTCCAGAGCGGATTAAACAACGTTTCGGATGTATGGGATGGCGGTATTGGCGGTCCCTGCCCTGCCCGGGTCCTCTTTGTTTTTGTTTACTGATTTGCATTCAGCGTTTGAGGTTAGGCTATATATCTTGCACAAATTCTTGTCCTTAATATTTTCTGAATTATTAAATTTAAATATGGAGAAACATGTAATTATTTTTTTGTTTCAAAATATTTTATTTGATGAAGAACTTGAAGATTAGGAAGAGTCCGTCTCAAGACTTTGCTTAAGGTTACTAGAGAAAAATAAAAGAAATGAAATCTCTAAATATTATGAAGAAATTATACCCATGTACTTAAGTGATGGTCAGTTCAGTTTATTGCATTTTGTAAAAAGTTTATAGGTAGAAAATAGTTATTTATGATATACGTGTTAAAAGTACATCTTTAAGGCACGCATGTGAAGGTTTGCAGAATGAGCGAAGCGAATTTCGCAATTCACATAAGTGCCTTAAAAGGTACTTTTAACACGTATATCATACAATATTTTTTCTACAAACGTTCAAAAAATGCAATAATACAGTTTGAATTAAATTTTAAAAACCTCTATTAATACATCTAAAGGAGATAATTTTAAATTGCATCGTATATTACGTACCTTAGCATCCATTGTTGATTTAATTGTTCACGAATGTTTTGATGCATCTGTCAGACGTTTGTTAGTTTTATTTAAAACGTAGTTAGGGTTGTAGATTTTTCTTAAAATGGAAGAAAGTAATGAAAATGATCAATTTGAAGACATAGAGGAGGCGGCCAATAGAGCAATCCTCGATTTGTTGCCGAGAAAATCCAGGGTTCAATACGATATAGCCTATAATAAGTTTCAGAAATGGTGTGAAGCAAAATGCGTTTCTGGAAAATATACTGAAAATGTATTTCTGGCCCATTTTGAGGAGAAAGCAAAGGTATGGAAGGCATCATCTCTGTGGTCAAATTATTCGATGATCAAATCTATGCTACGTATAAATAGCGACGTAGATATCAGCAAATATATTAAGCTTATCGCGTATTTAAAGCGTCTAGCAGAAGGTTACCGGCCAAAGAAATCAAAAATCTTGACTGGAGTCCAAATTGACCAGTTTTTGAAGTCTGCATTAGATGATGAGTATCTTCTAATGAAAGTAGTTGTGATTGTGGAAATATTTGGTGCCTGCCGCAGGTAGGAGCTTTCTCAATTGACTGTTGACGATATATGGAAGATATGGGTACTTTATTAATTATTAAAATACCAGATACTAAAACCAACGTTTCACGAAGTTTTACTATTATTGAAAAAATTTATTTGGATCTTTATCGAAAATATGTGGCTCTTCGACCAGCAAATGTCGGACACCGGCGATTTTTCTTAAAATACGTGAAAGGTAAGTGTACCAGAAATCCGGTTGGAATTAATTTGTTTGGAAAAATTCCTGCTGTTATAGCAAGATTTCTGGAACTTCCAAATCCGAACCTTTATACGGGATACTGTTTTCGCCGCTCTTCAGCGACCTTACTTGCCGATGCTGGCGCAAATTTGACGACAATTAAGCGTCATGGGCGGTGGAGATCTTCTACCGTTGCTGAGGGGTACATTGAGGATTCTTTGGATAATAAGAATTTGATTGCCCAAAAACTGTTGACAGTGCAGCGAACATTACCAACAACATCAATCCAACAACAAACATCCGAAAATATTGTGGCGTTAACCTCGACTGGAAATCCTTATCCACGGAAAATGGTAAAAAAGCAGTGCAGGAAATTAATTTGTCAAATTGCACAAATTGTACTATTAATATTAATGTTAATAAATAAAATCTAAATATTTTCACGTTTGCTTTCAAAATTTGACAATTCACTTTTACCAGCAGTGCCATAAACATTTTAAGGCACTCAGTGTCTTAAATTGACATTTTTAAGGCTTCTTTGGAGTGCTAAAAATGGCATTTTTAACACGCTTGTAGAAAAACATATTTTTTTAGATTTTAAATGCCACTTTCGAATGGAACGAACCACAAGTGCATTTTTAATTAAAAACTTGGGACATATACAAAAAGTGATGGGAAAACCTTTTTTACCATTGGAAAAACAAATTTTAATAACTCTTTGGTACCTTGTAAATCAATAAGTGTTTTGTACTTCTACACAACTTCACAACTTCCTTCTGAGTATTTTAAATTTTTCATAATATTTTTAGCAAAAAAGATGTTTTTTTGTAAATTGCAGATCAATTGCTGATAGGTTCAACATCACTAAAAGTACTGCTTATGATGTCATATACAGAGTGTTAGATGGCCTAATTTCTATAAGGAACAAATTTATAAAATGACGTAGAGTTTTTAGGAGATCCGATATAGGACAGAAAATTCAAGAAAACCCAGATGAAATATTTCATAATGATACACATTTGCTGGGAGACTCAGCATATCCATTATCAAAATTTATAATAACACCTTTTAGGGACAATGGTCATTTTACTGCTAGACAGAAAAACTTTAACAGACAATTATCTTCTTTAAGAATTGTCATAGAACATGTTTTTGGTTTATTAAAATCAAGATTCAGAATATTAAAATTTGTAAATGTTTTAAACACTGGCAATATATCAAAAATTATATTAGCTTGCTGTATTTCACAGAACATTTGCATGCATGCTCAGGACAATATTGATGTAGACAGCTTCTACAATTTAATAATGACAATATTTTTGAAGATTGTCAAGATGTTCAACAAGAAAACATAGGCATTAGAAAAAGAAATTATATTGCATGCATTCATTAAAGAAAATGCCAAGTTTGTACTTAAAAATAAAATATACTCAATGTAAAACATAATATAGGTAACCCATTAGAATACAATGAAACAATTTTTTGAATTTAAATGATTTTTTATTTCTATATGACGCCTTAATTCTAAAAACATAATTAGGCAAAAGCACAAAATGCTTATAATAAAAACAAGTAGTATTTATGCATTTCTTTGGAAGTTATATCACAAAAAAAAACAGGTAAGTTTAATAAGAAAATTATTATTAAAGAGTATTATTTTCCTTTATTGACCTAATCTTTAAATGCAGTCATAAATTCTCTCTGTATTGTAATTCTTTTTGTGTGCCTCTGAGCCACTTCAGCTCTAAAGGATTTGAACCATTCAGGTTCAGTGGATTCAGATATTCTTTTTTTATCTTTGGTGTTTCGTCTTTTCCTGAATCACTTCTTTCAGGGTTTGAACTACCATGAGAGTGTTTTGGAGTTTGAACCCCAGATGAACTGGAAGCAATGGAAAGCGGTTCATTTTCAGGATCATTACCAAAAATTTCATTCATCAAATCAAAATAAGGCCATGTGATTTTTCCTCGTCCAGTGCTTTTGTTATTATCTAAAATAACCTTGTAGGTTTTTTTTAAATTTTTAATTTTTGTTTCAATTCGATTTTCAGTAAATCTTGTAAACTGTTTTGATATTCCAGTAAAAATTGCCTTTGGACGAAATTTTTTTTAATTTGAATTTTGGTAAATTTACCCTATATAATTCAATTACTAGTTTTACTTCCTTATTATCAGACCATCTATTTGAGAGCACTAAGATAAATGAAAATTGTTGTATGACTTGTAAAATTAGAAATTCGAACCTCGGTTAGAACTTACCAGACTTATCAGTTGGATCAGATGTTCTTTTTTCAATTGTTTCCATTCCATCAAAAGTATCCTCAGGTTATTCTTCAACATCAGGTTCTGAAAAATTTAGGAGAGTTGACCTAGAGCTAGCAGTGCAATTTGAATTATTTGCAGTACTAACACCACTTGAGCAGCCAACAACTTGTGGATTTCCTTTTATTAGCCTAAATGCAATCATTCGATGTTTGTCTTTCAATGGATTTATTTATCCTATTTAATTCATCCCTTGTTACTAAACAATTATGTTTTTCCTCCCCATCTCCATCTAGTAACGTAATTACTTGCATTTCCTCCCCAATTGTCTCCATAATTCGCAGCAAGAAAAGACTTTGTTCCACCAAAAAAACAAAGCACAACAAACAAAACAAATCACAAGGTTTGCTTTACAAGAAAATTAAAATAAAACATAACCAAAAAATCAAAAACAGCTGATATTAAATTAATTTTCTACCCACATCAAGAGCAGGGTCAACGGGATCACAAACATATGAGAAAACCGAGTCAACAAGATCACTTACCGAACGCGGTTACTCGACTTCGGATCATTTTCCGAACGATAAGATCACTAAACTGATCGAACCGTTTAATCGGATCACACTTTCCGAAAGCAACTTATGTATAGAAATATCAAAAAATGAGAAATAAAAAACTAAAAAAAAAACAAAAAAACCCAGCACCTAACCGGGTTTCGAACCTACGACCTCTGAGTTGTAAGCTCAATACCCTACCAACTGCGAAAATCAGCTCACATTCAGTCACATCGAATAGAAGGTTAAAGGCTGCTTGGACGCATGCGCACCTCAACTACTAAATTTGACGTGGTGGATGGAGCCGTGTTGTATGTTTACCCGCTTCTTAAAAAACTGCCAAACGCTCGTTGCCCATAACAACCGATACTACAAACATAATTGTATTGACAGTGACAGTGGCAGTGACAGTAACAGCGACATCATAGAGCAGCCTGGCTAGAGAGTGTTTTTGTTTTCTGGAAATCTTTACCAATCTAATAAATCGCTTTTTTGTCAAGTTCTTGATGTTTTAAATAATTAATTAGTGTCATTGCGATGTTACCGTATCAATTTTTTTGTTTTTGACTTTTTGTGCTTAATTGTTGTATCACGTTTTGAATATTTTGCATATACTGGCTAGATGGCCCATCTAGCTCAGGCCTTTCTAATTGTAGAATAAAAAGAAGTACATTGACAGTATTGACAATAATAATTATACGTTTAAAATTTTATAAAGTATTTGACAGGTACTTGAGATAAGAAGTATGAATTTATCAATTTTATTAGTTATAATATATATTCAAGTGATTGTAGAAAAAATATTATATGTATTGCGAGCTGAAAGTGGAATTATTGTTCTCAAGCAACTAACGCAATTAACCCTTGCTTTCGAACAATAATTCCTTACTTATCGCTCTCAAAATATAAATAACTATTATATTCGGTGGAGAAATTCTTCATTAGTAATTTTGCGGTGACGTTCCAAATTGTTTTAACAGTGAATTCCTTGTACTTTTCACCATTTGCTCACGCATAAGGAATGCCCAGTCCGTTAATATTTCTGTTAAAACGTTGATTTGTGTTGTTTCTTCCAATGTATACAGGGTGATTCATAAGTAATGGGCCAAATTGTAAATCTACGTT
>CAJUYG010001542.1:0-64015 GCA_910591675.1 Galerucella calmariensis
TATAAAAGACTATTACATTATCAACCCCTGTGCGAAATTTGAACGAGGGACATCGATATATGGCTTTGCAGTAATAAAAAGAAAGTTGTTATTTTTTTAAATTCCTTAATATTCAATTTTTTCAACTCTCGTAACGTTTGTCAGCGATTTTTGGATATGGAATATAAAAGATTATTACACTATCAACCTCTGTGCGAAATTTGAACGAGGGACATCGATATATGGCTTTGTAGTATTAAAAAGAAAATTTTATTTTTTTTTAAATGGCTTAATATTCTATTTTTTCGACCCTCGTAACGTTTGTCAGCGAATTTTGAATGTGGAATATCAAAGAATATATATTATTAGGTTTATTTCAGTTCTCTTCCAACCAAATTCTAAGACTATATTTCAACGTCCCCCCGTATATGATACTGGCCGCGCCATATGGCGACCACGATAAACGGACAGTTTGGTGCGCTGTTGCCAGTTCAGACGTTTGTCGCAAATATACGTTTGGAGCTAGGAGCTAGCTTCTCACTCGTAAGTTATAATATGTAAACACATAGTTATCTTTCGATTTTTCTGGCAGCAGTCCTATAGTCGTTAATTTCGCCGCTTTTTTTATTTCAGTTGGTGTACAAGAACGTTCATTTCCACTATCCGAATTCAATGAATTCATCATTGCAGTCATATAGCAAGTTCGTAACAATTTGGTATTACTAACGTCAAAATTAAATAATTTGACATACATACAGATGGGCGATACTGTGTAAAGTACACTTTACACTGTAAAGTATCAATACAACTTACCGTTATAAATATATTGTTTTGAAATATTTAATATTAAAAAATATCGTTATGAAAAGTATCAATACTAAAAATTTCGATATTTTATCGATACGATATATTTCAGAAACAAATTTCCTGAGCAAAATACACAGATTTAATAGTTTATTTCATATTGTACCCCCATCTCTAGTCACATATGTAACGAAATGTTTTGAGTGTTGAATTGTCATGGCGTGAATTATGAACCATAATACACTCCTGTATATTATGAACCATAATTCACTCTAGTAGATATATGGGTACCATATACCTTTTGTTAGGAGGTAAAATATCGACTTATTATTTAGGTGGTCGTGGACAAAAGAAATAAATACACGGCAAGTAAGTATTTAAGAGGATAATATAGGACCTGCTGCCCGGTTAGCATTTAGGCAAAACATACCACATATTAACCATTGCTCTAAAATCTGCCGTGCTGATTGGTCCGTGACTAAACGCGGTACGTTTTGTCTAGATAGGGTCGAAAGCAGGTACGGATTGCCCTCGTATTAGAAGCTGTATCTATGTATCTAAATGTGAGCTGATTAGCGCAGTTGTTAAGGTATTGTGCTTACAACTCAGGGGTCGTAGGTTCGAAACCGGGTTAGGTGCTTGGTTTTTTTGTTTTAGTTTTAGTTTTTTATTTCTCATTTTCTGATATTTCTATACATAGTTACACATTTGATCAACCGGGTTTGGGCCTGGGTTTTCTTGTTTTTTTTTTAGTTTTTTATTTCTTATTGAAACCCGTAGAATCCTAGTATCAATCGCTCTCTCTTTTTTGCCGAATGCGTTCTTGCTCTGTTACATCAGCTTCTAATACGAGGGCAATCCGTACATGCTTTCGACCCTATCTAGACAAAACGTACCGCGTATACAGATTTTAGAGCAATGGTTAATATGTGGTACGTTTTGCCTAAATGCGCCCGGTTAGACGCTCAACGGTCGACGAAAGTTTGGAAAGAGAAGCAGTGAGAACGTCCGCGTAGTAGCGTTGAGAGAATTCGAATTTAGACACATGAGTACGTGAAGTGAGAACCAACAGAGAAACAGGGTACAGTCCAAAGGAAAACGCACCAGCTACAGTTCGACAGAAATACTTAGACGAGGCATGGAGATTAGATGCGCAACGAGAATCTCATTTTGTTGCAATTTACCGTACCGTTCACTTGGATAGTAGCATATATAAAGGAAAAATATTTGGATGATGTGTAAATGTTCTTAGAGCTACACCAAATGTGTTGTGGACATAGTCCTAGGTCAAAATTTTATTTCTTTCTGATGTATCATGACATGTGCAAACCTAAACATTTTATCCGAAAACTGTTTTTAGAATTTAAGAGTACTAGATGGCTTAAATTCAAGAACAAAATATTGAATCGTCAAACTCATATGAACTGTAAATAAAAACAAACAAAACACTTTGACAGTTTTTCTAACTTCAAATTCGACTGAAACTGGCTATTAGTTCATTAAACATAAAATCAGAAAGTGGCTAATTTCATCTTAAGGTTTATGAAGTATCTGTAGTGCAAGTTAGAAACATTTAGGTATTCTTAATTTCAAAATTTTCTCCTGAAATATTCGGTTTTAAATTAATTTTGGCAAATAAGTAGTAATATTTTCTGTATGTTCCTTGTGGTATATTATTCATTCTTTTTTTAATTTCTTGGGAAATTAAACCACAATATTTTTAAATTCTTTATTTCAACGTTTCGGTAGCGTTCCAGCTACCGTTGTCAAGAAAAAATAAGTAGAAATTAATTTTTATCCCTAACTGACAAAACTGAAAAAATTTGACAACTAGACAATCAAAAATTATTTTGAAGTTTAAGACTGCAAAATTTTGTTATCAAATTTTTATTAAGGTCCATTCATAGTAGATCATATCTGTGGCAAAATGTGAAATGAAATATTTCATTTTATGACATTCCAACGATATGATAGTCTACTAGAAATGGATCCAGTGAAGTGCACGTTCCAGGAACGGTTTTTATTGGGATAGCGCGTTTTTTCCGCTTATATTGGAAATGTTGTTAATAAAACGCGTTTCTTGATAGTTTTTTTGTGTATGAATATTTAAGTTTTTGAAATATGTATACTCAGTTTTGTGATTTTGTGTATTGAAATGTGTATCGATTAACAACTATTCAAATTATAAATCATAAGAAAACCTGGATAAAAACTTATGATGCTATCCTGATAACGCAGGTAATTGATTATTGGAAATTTCTCTTTCTAGCATTGGTAACCAAATTTGACTACATTCGGCTGACACATTTATCTGCATTTAGTTGTATTAAAGCACTTTCTTTGATTTTCCGTCTTTTATTATTGGGTTCTTTTAATATTATTTTTGATGAATCCCATTGAATTTGATGACCCTCTTTCCAAGCATGTTCGCAAATAGCTGACTTAAAGAATTCCCTATCTTTGATATATTTTTTGTGTTCGTTTATTCGTACTTTCAATGGTCTAGATGTTTCACCTAAATAAAATTTGTCGCATTCACATGATATTTGATATATGCAGTTTTTTGAAGATTGTTCTTCATTCTTTGGTTTCGTTTTTGTTAGTATTGATCTCTAGTTCTAAAACTAGTTCTAATATTGAATTGGTTACCAATTTTTTTAATTCTTTCTGATAAACCCTTAACATACGGTATTGTCAATGGTAAAGTCGAAAGGAAGGAGTGAAATTTTGGTATGTCTTGGTATTTCCTTGATTTATCGACTAATGGAAAATTGTTTTTCTGCTAGAAATATCTTATAATTTTGCTGATCGGTGAGTGGATCAACGAACTTTGACTTGCAATAGTTCTTAATCTAGAAATTCAAATGACATGTAATATCTATTTATATTAAGATCATTAGAAACTCAGACTTTCAGCAGAACGAAGTGTTCAGGAATGTCATCAATTCTTTTGCGCGACTTGGAGATTTAATTCAAAGTAGGTATTCCTTACACGTGTGTATTAATAGTCCTTTTATTATTATGTCCATTAATTTCTCTGAACTTCATTGACGAAATTTTTCATTTGTTGCGGTTATACTACTGACTAGGTATAAGTAAATGGGATGACGCACGTGATTATTATCAAACAACTAATATAGATATATTATAATTATCTTTTAACCATAAATTATTCTGGAAATATAAGTTTCCCTTATTGTTTATTTAAGTTCCGTTATTACATACATAATTAATTTTGTATAAATTATAAGACCATGGACAAATCGCGAAATTTTATATACCTTGGTTAAAAAAAATGTATCTAGGAAAAAATGACTAGAGTGGAGTTTTGTTGGAAAATTTGTATTTCACCTTGTACTGGATATAGTAGTGTACCATAGACTGGGAGAACCCAAGGAAAGAAGACAAAAAGTGATGCGGAAAATGCTAGGGAAAGCCACTGATGAGGTTGAACTTTCCTGGAAAGACGAAGAGAAAATGTTTCGAGCTTGTAGAACTACCCTGAAGATTTGAGCTTGTCTATATTGAAGATGTCATGGTTTTATTAAGAAGATCCAAGAAAAATAATTTAAAAAATCGACTTGAAGGAACCCAATAGTATATTAAGTATCAAGAACGGTAAGGGTTATTTATCGGTCGACAGCAATTTTGCTGCAGACCGGTATTACCCTTAACGTTCGAAATGCTTATATACCGTCCTGACAACCGATGATGTAAATAAACAAAAAAGATCGATCGCGCAAAAAAATATGTTATATTTATATTTTTTGTGGTTGAAGACATACAGCTTCCAACGATAAATGATTATGCTTTTTAAAGCAAGAAAACCTTGAATTATTAGACCATCCTCCATAGACCTAAGTCCTTTTTTAATTTTCCAAAAATTTAAAATAAATTACGTGTTCAACGGTTCCAGTTTCCAGGACTACTTCGAAAATGGTAAAGACCATTAATTTTCAAAATCAGCATTTCCGAGATCTCCATACCTACTATATGATGTGATAATATATATTTTTGTTTGTTTTTTAATATAAACTAAATGAAAATTAATATTCTCATTTTGTATTATTAATTATAATATCATCTTTCATATTAATTTTGTATCTATTACTCTTGTTCAAATAATTTTAACAAAAATTTTATAAGATGTTCATGTATTAAGTGTACCATTTCTTTATATTGTAGCCTGATGATGGTAATATTCTACCGAAACTAGTAGCTTCATAAGTGTCCTTTGAGGGACTTTAATTAAATTTTCTGTGGTTTGGACTTTGAGTTTTATTGATCCATTGGTTTGAAAATAGGTACTTATTGAAAATAATCTTATTTTACGACTATGTAAAGTCGTAAATTGAAAGGAAAAAAAATGAGACAAAAAATTTCAAAAGTACCTAACTTGCGGTTTTTCGAATCCCCTGAAGTTACTTGCGGTCTGTTTTTCCTTAGAACTTGGATTTAACATTGCTGAATAGTTGTAATCAAAATCCCAATTACCAATATTTCCAAACTCCAAATACTTCCCAATAGCTTAACCATTTAATATTAATCCTCTACTTATTCTAATTGTTTCACATTAAAAATATATAAGTACTTTCTACTAATTAAAAATGTTAATGAATGGCTTAATTAATATTCGGATTTTCCTATTACACCTGCAGCAGCAATAAAAATCTTTTTTAATAGAAATGATGACTGGAATCCGGCAGATACAATGTGCCCTGTCGTTTGGCTTTCCTTAAAGTTAGTAAACCCCACACTTTTACCTGAGGTCGCGGCCGGTTTTTATATAGTTTGTTTCAAAAAGTACATAGAGTATTCGTATGCAATAATCCTTTAACAACCAGATGTTTATCGGATACTACAGAGTTGTACTCAAAATTGACAAAATATTTCACAATAATTTAATAGTAGTAGAGAGAACATTAAAAATACCCACATTTAATAGTATATTATTCAACAAGCATATAATAATAGCCATTATATGCGAATAGAATACTATATTTTGTCCACGACTATGAATTACCTGTTTAGGTATAAACTTTTTTGTCAAACTAAAGCACTATAGTTTATTACATTTTTTGCGCGATACATCCTTTTTGTTTATTTACAGCATCGGTTTTCAGGGAGGTAGGTTGTGTTTACTGGTTTCCAAGTCCAACACGTCGGTAAGTGATTTACTTACCGTTTTGACGTCGGTAAGTAAATTACTTACCGACACTCCTATATAGATCTTGATACTATCTAAATAGCCTGATGGTTTACGGCTCTGACTTGAAGAAACGAGGAATGTTAGACATGGGTTCGAATCCGAATCATGGTAGAAATTTTTATTTAATATATTGTGTTGTTTGTATGAATAATCTATAATTATGTGTCATGTGAACTTTTCATTATCCACACCTATTATTCCTTATGGTGAATAATGTACGTCATTATAGTTGAAGAAGCACATGTAAAATGTTAAAATTATCAAATAGTCGTGAACCAAGACTATTTTTTGTATATTTAGATTATAACTCTCACAAATTCAACAAATCCGCCTTTTGAATTCCTCATGACTCATTTTTTTACGAAAAATAAAAACTATTACCCAATTGTACATATTTCGGTATTTCCGCTGTTAATTCTAAAATTCCTATTTATAAATTCAACATTCTAAAAAATAATGTGCATCCCTCGTCAATATTATTTTTTCCAACATAAATTCCAAAACCAATAAAACTAATTCTGTGTCAAGAACGTTTTTTTACAACTCAAAATAGATAGCCACATATCAGCTATCGACATCGGCACGTTAAATTTACATAACAAAAACAAACATATTAAAAGTAGTTAATCAAAGAGCCGAAAAAAAAAGGAATAGGAGTTTAAGAATGAATCCGATTTAAAATGTGTACAATTCAAATTTATTGAAAACATTTATTTTACTCTCAGTCGAGTCTAATTTTCTTCTCTTAATTTTCTCTTAATTTTCCACTACACACAGAGAACTTTCGTTCCCTTTAAAATATACCTCATAAATTCCAATAACCTTAATTTTGATTGGGCCGTTTGTCTTTGTTTGTGAGAAGACGATTAAAGTATGTTATCACTAGATTTGCTCTAACTCTGTACCAAACCTTATAGCAATAATCATTATGTCTACATGAACAATAATAAGAGAAAAGGTAAAAGTCATCAGAATCACAGTTAAAACAACGTTCAAAGGGCCTAAACTACGCTTCAAACACGCTAAACACAAGATAAACAAAGTAAACAATGTAATCGATATGGAATAAAAAGTAAGGTTATGAATTAATGTGGTAGAAAGTACTTCATCTGTCCCCGCCGGTGGCGCTACAAGCTTAATTTGAAATCCCAATAGTATTCTACTCGCAATTTATGGCCATAATTCATTATTAATTAATTATTATGGCTATCATAAATTGCTCATTTAATAATATACTATTTTACACTACACAGCTCTAGTTTTGTCCATAAGGCAGTTTTTTATGAACTTAACTTTTATTGAGAAGTGTACATTAAAACGAATAAGTATTTAGGTAATTTAGGTTATCAGTTAATCTACGACATAGTATCGTTAATTTACACAGACAAATAAATACGAAAAAAAAAGCTAGTCGCCTCCTTAACTATCGTACAATACACCGCACTCAGTCAAAAGGCTGGAAATTCCCATATTTTTAATTATCGGTTGTGGTCCTCTGTGGACGAGCATCGTAACTGCGCCAAGTTTCCCATTCTGCGGTGCATTGTGAACGCGAAACGGTCTGACAATTTCACTCCATTTTTTTTAAATACTTTTTAATTTGTTTTCAACTTTGTAATGATCATATTAGGCGTTGTTTTTTCGGGTGATACTGTTTGTGGTTGAAAGTGAATTTCAAATGTTTCGACAAGAGTTATTCAGAAAAATCATTTCAAGGCGTTTGGCTTTCCGTAAGTTTAAACAAAAATATATATCAAAATTATTCAATATTCAAACTGGTTGTTCGTTAAATAATTCTGTTTTCAAATGACACTTACAACGTTTGCATGTAAAATGATATAAGGATTGAGGGGTCCAGCCTATTTACTTTTCGAAATATGGGGTGTTGAAGTTATGAAAATTTAAATTTTTTAATTTGATAACTTTAAAATGGATTAATAAATTGATTTGACATTTGGAAGTTTGCTTTTAAATGTAAAAGGGCATATTTTGATGGAAAAACATGTTTCAATTATTGATCCAGTGGTGTACATTTGGAAGAATATGTCATATTTCTCATTTCTCATGTTCATATTTTTGAAGCCATTTTTATTTAGTTTTGTATTCCTCAAAGGTTTTTACGTGACAATTTAATTCATGTATAAAAAATCGCCACAGTGCAATTGTCACTTTGACAGCGGCAAAAGTTAGCTCTAACTATTACAGCGACAAATACAGTGTTTTTTTCACTTATTCATTTGTTCATCAATATCACTGTTCCTAGTATGAATTTCAATAACTGCGTTTTTAATAATTGTACATTAAAATAAAAATATGTTTATTTTTAATGTTTCATAAATAAAGTTTGCATTGATATGTTTTCAAATGTCTCATTCATTAAATTGTCCTGCCGAATTACACTCGAAGTTTGTCTAAACTGTTTCCTTTAACAATTTGACGAGAATAACTGTCAATTCAAAAACACTCCACCTTCGGTGTCGTGTTTTTAATAGTTGACAGTTATTCTCGTCAAATTGCTAGGAAACAGTTTCTCATTAAACAACCCAAATTTACCCGATTATTTTTTTCACTTGTCAAAATCTGACACTTTGGTGGTTTTAACCAATAGCAATACATTATTCTAGCCAATCATTCGGTATTATACTGATAATTCTGCTCCTCATCGATAATACCTTGTTTACATTGAAACGTCAAAATTTTACTTTGAATTTGTCATTATTGACAACTAAAAGTGCTTCGAAGTTTATTGAAAAATGAACACAAACCGATTGAGTGAGTGCCATCACCCAAGAGAATATTAAACATTCAGGTAATACAAAATTTTAAATTTATGAAAAAAATAATCTTCCCAAATACAACTCGCTCTTCAAATTTTATCACATAATTTTTTATTTTCATCACTCAAACTTGTTTATTTGATGCAAAAACATTTAAACAAACGAATTTAGATAAAATCAGAACGGTTCATAAATGCCAGCTGAAACAAACCTTAGGTATATAAGTATTATGGAAATTTTTACGTCCATAGTTTTTCGCAAGGTTCACACATACGACTCTTCTTGCGTGAAACTGAGTCTATTTCAATTATTATCTTTATTGTACAATTTTATCAGTCACATTCGGATAAAAATTATTTCTTAATTTCCATTATCTATTGGTCTGCTTTGAGATACCTAACTTCAACCCTCTACCCCCGTTCTCTCCATCTAATGTGGCTACTGGAGATTTAATATAAGCACTACTCTACATGAAGGCCAAAAACTTAACTAGTTATATAACCTTACTTTCTTTAACATACATTTTCATAGTTTGATTCCAGTTTGGTTATTGACTTTGATTTTTTTCTTTTTTTTAATTCGTTTGTATTGTATATTTATTAAGGAATATTAATGATTGCTTGTGGTTACATTTATTAAAGACTATTAGTTTGAAGTTAATATTAGATAATATTAGCAGTTTCGATTCACCTTAAATTGTTTTGTTCTTGGTCCAGGTGATTTAGAGTTTAGCGCGATAATCGCTGGTATCAGCTTGAAACTTTGTATATAGGTTGCAAAAAATACGTGCAATAAAATAGTACTAACCCGCAAATGCAAAACCTTGCACGACATTGTTTAAATGACAATATTGTGCTATTTTCTAGTAGAATTACTCGTTCATTCGTGAATATCTTTTTTGCTCTTGATTATAAAGGAAAAATGTAAAATACTTTTTTTTGTCTTCTAAAAACGAACAATATGAAACCAACCGCGTCGAAAAATATTGATTAGATCAAAAGTTATTGATGATTAAGTTTAAATAAACATTAGTTAGATTAAACAATATTAGATTATTTTGTTAACAATGACAATATCCTGTAATTGTGCTTAATTACTGTACTCCGTCAACAGATCACGTGTGCCAAACCCGCAATCGGTAAGTTGAATAGTTAATGAGTTATAGCGTTATAAACAAATTGACGTAGCATTTTTTGCAATAAACCTGTACCACTTTGTCACTTTCCCTGCATGACGCTGATTTTTTCTAAGGTAGATTACGTACGGTGTAATTTCCAAAAAAATGCGAACAAGCCCAACTTTATGCTTTATATTTTTCTCATTAGTCTGTTAATTTTTTGTGTTTTCTTGCTTAATGTACTTGTTTATATAATATCCCTATTATAAAAATAAATCCGTAATTTTTTATTAGCAAATATTACAAAATATTTAGTGTTTAAGCTTTGCTATTAAAGAAAAAAATATTAATATGATTCTTTGCTCATTTCAACAATTAATTAATAAATTTAAAAAATCTATACAATATAAATATAAAACACGAGCAACCAATTATAAACACCGTTCTAAAATAACAGCGCTCGACGGGCGACGTCCCGTATAATATGCCAGATTACTGTACCATCCAAGTCACCAGACAGTCACCAGCGGCATCGGTGCTTTACGCGATAAATTTGAACGAGTGAAACATCTTATATATATTCTGTAATCTTTGGTAGGTATATAATATTAATTTTGTTTCAAAATACTGCAACAATAACTATTGCTAATAATTCAGTAACCTGGCGCCGCCACCCAATTTTCTTATCTAGCCCGAGTGTGATATTATTGTGAGTTCCCAAAAAAAAAACAGTTTCTTGGAGCACAGTTACCTTACACATAAAACAGTTTCTGGAGAGTCTGACAGGTTCTGGTTTGGCGAGAAATGTTTCTGGATTATAGATTCCTGAGTGGCAAACAAGCCTCTGGGTCACAGTTCCTGTTAAACTAAAAAGTTTCCCAAATACCGTTCCTACAGACAATCCATAGTACCTACATAGATAGCTACATCATCAACATCATCGTCTACTTCAAACAACTGTTTTATGGAAGAAGCTGTACCCATCTACTCCATATGAAAAGATTTAAGTGTCCCTCTCTTCTTTTTTCTTCGCAACCAATACGTCATAGGTAACTAAAATAGCCCTACTGAAATTAAGATAGTAACTGTATAACTTGCTACAGAAAAGGCCTAGCACATCAATAAAAGAAGATTATCGATGCGCACATGCGTTTGATAATTCTGACACATATTATTGGTGAATTGGTAATGAAACATAGACAAGCGGAAACGGAATATTTTGAAAATAACTATAGTATAGTTCATTCAATAGCATTTTTCTTGTACGTCATCGTTTGTGACGTATATCCGGGTTTTGGGTACGTCGTAAGAGGGTTAACGTTTGTAATACATTCAAACTGTGATATTTTGATTAGGATTAATTACAGACCTGCCTTTTTTCCATTTTTTCCAACGTAATGTGTTAGAAAGTCATTAATAATCGATGACGCACACGAATAAGGGTATTATATGAACTCTATAGCCTCTTACCTATCTTAAACAAACACCCGGTACATAGATATTGCCAAGAAGCGAAGATCTTATTTTGAAACATTTGCTGAAGGCTGAAGTCATATTATTATTTATTATATTTAATTTCACTGTGTTTGTTTTATCTATATAGGTACAGGGTTATTCATTATAAATTACCCACCCCTTATCATCGTTATTATCACTTTTAGGAAAAAGAGTCTCGTATAAAAGTTGTTTGGTTACAGCTGAATTTTCTTAATATTCTATCAAAAGTTCAGTAGCGTGCAAATTTAAGGGGATCCAAAAAGTATTAGTTCTTTTTTAGATAGGACACCCTCTATATTTTCACATTTTTGGAATAGTCTTTGTTTTCTGATCTTGAAAATATATAATATGTTACCCCTACCTTGTACCGTTTTTGAGTTATGGAATGCTGTAAATCTTAGTTTTAGTAATTACTGTAAATATGAAAAAGATAATTTATCAATATAAGCTATGAAAATGACAAATGATATGTTTAATAATTGACATTTTTCATATAAAGTAATTATAGTTGTCATTTTCATAGCTTACTTTGATAAATTATCTTTTACATATTTACATATGGGGTGGGTAACTTATAATGAATAACCCTGTACTTAATAACAACTCAGAAAATCAAATACAATTAAATTTAAATGACAAACAACCATTTGTTATAAATCCATTTATTATCAAGCTATGTCCAATTTGGAAAAACCTTTCCTTATTGACATATGGACGGCAGGCACAGAGTCGGATTGGTTTATCCAGTTCAAAAGAAAGAGCCATAATTATCAAGAAATATCTCAGGGTCACGGCCCACCTTTGTGCTAAAATATTTAATGCAAACAATCTGTCCCAATTTACCCTACAAAATACTTTTGACACGTGTGTTATTACAAATAAAGATGTCATAAAAAAAATACCGAATTGGCATAGATTAAAAACGGATTTTCCTGCAACTAATTTTATTCCTGGGAAATCTTTCACCACGTACCATGACCCAGAATGTAGCGTTTTGTTTTGCTTTGGTCACATAAACAAAAAGCCCAACATTATCATATCAAAATTCTTGGAATTGATAAAGTCGTTTTAATATTAATTTTACAATTGTGCTTGTTGTGAATGAAGATAATTATTGATTGTGTTGATTTTCATTGATATATTCAATGCTAAGATGATCATTTTAACTTAACTGTATTTGTAAAATACTATTACACACCTACCAGGCACGATCAAAAATATTTAATTTGTTTGAAACCTTGGAAATAAATCCCATCTGTTTGGAATAGCTTGTTGAATTTTTCTCGTTTGAATCATTTCCAACCTTTTCGGGACCCCCTTGTAAGATAAACTGACTAATACAGGATGACCATTTCTAATGATCCCATTATTAAGGGTTTTTTTCGAACTGTATTCAATGTCTTTCGATGTATCAGGTGGAAACATCCAGAACATTATATTATTACAAAGCTGATAGACTCCGTTTCACACAAGAAAAAGCCACGTGAAGTTTGCCAACTACTGTCAAAATCGGTCTTGTTTATCTAAGACGGTAGCGAACGTTTCATGCCATTGGCGTTACAAACAATATTTCATGCATAATTGACATTTGAGATTGTGTTTCAAGCAATCATTTACTGTGGAATATTTTTAAATATTTTAAGATGTTTAGCCAGGGGCGCCAGGGGCGCCAGGGCTGTCTTTATTTTGAGAGCTGTCAACATCTTTTCTTGATAGCTTTTCAAAACATCGAATCTTCTCGATGCCTAAATGTATATATCGAATATTCAACATATTACAGGCAAAATAAGCAAATTGTTAATAATTTTTTAATTAGAAGTATTTTTTTCTGGAAATAACTAATAATTATATGAGTAGAACTGCTGCAGGCAGCCAATGATGCAAATGAACCCAGGTTTGTGTTTAATAAACCCTACAAAATACAAATAAAACAGAGCATTGAGTCAGACGCTGCAAATGCAATACGCATTATATATACAGATAGCTCAAAAACGAAAGAAGGCTCAGGGTGTGGAGCTTACTCCAGATCACTAATTAAGCCTAAGGATTAAGTGGGGAATAGGAAACAATACCAGCTTGGTTCAAACAGAACTGGCTGGTATCTCAATTGCCACCAAAGAACTAACCAGAAAATAAATTTCTGGCAAAAATATTACAATTTGCACTGACAGTACACAAGCCCTATTAGCCTTGAACAGACAACGTGTTATATCAGGGCTAGTACTATAGTGTCACCAAGATTTAGCTAACGCCTCGGCAGATAACAAGATTATCCTGAGGTGGGTTAAAGGGCAGAACAGGAGTTGCCGATTCTTTAGCCAGGGAAGCGGCTGGACTAAAAATTTTAGGACCCAGTGACACCTACGGCCTGACGATTTCGACAATTGCGGAACTAGCCAAACGTTACACCCATGCTCAATCCCTTAAGAGATGGGATGGAATCATAGGATGCAATCTTGCCAGGATCACTCTGGGCGACCCTGGGAAGCTGGTGTCGAAGAAATATTTGGCAATGACCAGGAAAAAACTACGTTTAACAGTAGGATTTCTGACTGGCCACTGTCAACTAAGGAAACACCTCCATACTATGGGGCTAGTACCTCTATGCAGGATGTGAGAACAGGAAGATGAAACTGTCAGGCATGTCTTATGCGAGTGTCCAGAGTTACCGTCAATAAGAGAGTGTGTTTGGTGAGTCTTGGCCTACACCTGCCGATATAAAGGAGATGTCTCCTAGTGACCTGTCCACCTTCCTGGGAAGGACAGGATGGACGATGACCTAGGAGGACAACTCCTCGGGAGGATGTATAATGGGTCACATGTGGCCTAAGTGCTGTGTGCCTACACTCACCCTCCCTACTCTACAGATACAGATACTAAACATGTTCTACTTTTCCAACACAGAACTCAAACCTAGAATACTTCAAAAACTATCTAACTTTCAACTTCCCCGCTTTTTACACTTTTCACACGTTCCAGACAGATTTAGACTTTTCAATGACAATTCCGGATGATTCCTTATGTTTTTCTACTTCTTTTATTATTCAACCCGAATAACCTGACAGTTGGGGTCTTGTTGAAGCCAAAAGAGTGGATCGTACAATGTACAATGTACAATGGGTCACATGTGGCCTAAGTGCTGTGAGCCTACATTCACCCTCCCTATTTTACAGATATACAGTATGCGAAAACTCTTTCGAGTCCATTCAATTTACACAAGTACGACAAGGAAAATATGAGAAAAACTGCTTGAAATAGAGAGAAGAATAATTGTGGGCGTATCTAGTTCATCCATTCAGCTCTCGATGAACTAGATACGCCCACAATTATTCTTCTCCCTCTTTCATCAGTTTTTCTCATATTTTCCTTGTCGTACTTGTGTAAATTGAATGGACTCGAAAGAGTTTTCGCATACTGTAGATGAGCAGATATAAATTATTTTAACTGGGGAATTTTTAGTAAACGTGTCAACGCCGCTTAAAGCCAAGTTCTCCAAAACCGACTCGAAGCTGTACCCAGTACCTACGCCCTACCCTAACTACTAATTATTAATAAAAACCAGTTGGAAAATGTAGAGCTACAAAATCCATATAAAATGTTTGTACCTACCTAAGGTGTTATATAAGATTATAAAAAAATATTCCTCAAAGGGTTTTTAAAAATTAATTACCCAATGATTCCAGTATCTTAATTATGGGAAATAAAACCAATTTGAAACTTTTCAAGGTTTATCAGTCTGTACTTTCCATTTTGATATTGTTTTCAACCTTCCCATTAATTTATTACTGAATTATTTAAAAAAAACTCAAAATGTTACTTCCTGAGCAAAAGATTCTTCCTGTTATTAGGTATCACTGAAATAGTGAAAATTTAAATAGTTAAATAGTTAAATACTTTATTTGGTTAATTGTTAATATCGGTATCAATTTCACCAACAAAAACTATTCAAATATGAATAAGTATAAAGCTTGAAATTAACATTTTATAGTTCATTTTATAAATGACCTCGTTACAACGTTTTGTTTGAAAGGATTCTTTTATTTTTTTACTGGAATTTTACCGTTAAGAACAATCAAAGGAATAAAACCAATTATTCATACTTTCCCATAAAAAAAACAATCAAAATTTCTCTTGGAATTTCCGAACACATCAAAAACTTCGTCCCGTCTAATAATTTATTACAAAATTAGAAACTTTCCGCCTTAATCAGTACGTCACTGTATAAACCATTACTCCATTCCGTTCACTGCGCATGTCTCGGGAATCCCGAAAACATTCGCTTTTAGAAACCACGCGAATTTTTGCTTCAGTTGAGTAAACGAGTTTCACGGAGATTGTAGTGATCATAAGTGAGGTTGACAACGAACACGATTATTTATTGTAGTCGAAAGCGAACCCCTTTTTGGATTAATTTAGTGCTTTTATTCTTCAATTCGCGTCGTAACGAACGTTTATAAAGTGACGTACAGTTTTCATAGCAGCCATTTTGAAAATGAATTCATCAACAATGTCTAAGCAACAAAATTTTACAGATACGACTGCAACAGACGACGATAAAAAAGGGGCATATTGCGAATCCTCGACGGTGGATAGTGGCTTCATGTCAGGTGTTTCCGAGGGTGTTTCCGAAGAGTTCTGTGATTCCGGAGTAATAGAAGACATCCCAAAACCAATTAACACACCGGATTCCAGCATAGAAGAAAAAAAGGAAAGTATGATTTTTGACAGTGGCGTGTGTCTTTCGAAGAGCTTTTCTGAATTAAAATTCGTCGATTACGAATCTGGGGTAAACGACTTAAATAACCCCAAAAGATCACAAGCACTTGTTGATTCTAATATCCCAAATAAGGTCAAACCCGTCGAGGATATACCGTGGAAAATATATTACGAACAAGACGAGGAAGGAGATACGTAAGTACATTTTTTCTATTATTTCCTATTCAATTAGAATGACCTTTGTTTGGGTTCAAGAGGTTAGGCAACCGTTTGTATATACGTATTAACACATAAGCGTACCGTATTAAAAAATAATTTTAATATTCACTTGGATTTGTTATGTTACGTATTTTACATTGTAAAAACCCATAATACGTAGATAATGTCAACAAACTATGAAGTCATTTTTAACCAAATCTATTTTTTTTATAAGCTACTGATTTGTATTAATAAATTAAACCATTGTAAATAAAACATATCTCAGGTACCTAATCTATTTTTAATTTGATGTCTCCCGCATATATACCTGTATATTTTTATTTCTTAAATTTTATATTCAGAATTTCCAAATTATACCAAAAAAACCCAATACTAGATTAAAAACATTCTTGGCAAGAAATTTTTGTTGATTGGTACGTTATAGCGAAATAGGGAGTCACGGAGAAACCATCATCATCCAGTACTTTCGATTGCTTTTCAATTTAGCAAAATTGTACTTTAATCAACATTTACACGTCACAACTATTGATATATTTTATAATTTACTACGTGCAATACCTCGTGCAATACGCTATCTTCCCTTGAGAATTTTAATAGATTTGATATAATTGACATTACTTATAGCTATAAC
Source organism: Galerucella calmariensis (assembly GCA_910591675.1). NCBI lineage: Eukaryota > Metazoa > Arthropoda > Insecta > Coleoptera > Chrysomelidae > Galerucella > Galerucella calmariensis. Next base: position 16,950 of record CAJUYG010001542.1, read on the forward strand.
AACTGTAATTTACATACACGTGTCTTCCATTACATACCACATGCGCAGTTATTATTATTATATTTTCACGCAGCATCCATTTTTATTTTTCTTCCTTTTTCTTATTTTTCTTTTCGGTGCTTTGTTCTTTGAATTTCTTTTTTATTTTTGTCATGCAATAGAACGGTTAGAACACATCAACTAATTTGCATTAAATAGGATTTGAATTAATTATTAAAATAATATTTCTAATGGAATAATTACTGTATGTAGTGATATATCTAATTGTTTATAAAGTTAATGCAAATACAACATTGATAATAACCGTAAGATCATCATATATGAGTTTATCGTAAACAGCTATAAATAACTAATGAAAAAAAAGAGAATTAACTAACGACCTTTCATTAATTGTTGAAATGGTATGACGTGTAATAAGATTCATGCGGTAATACGTAGATGCTCAACATCTGCATACAAATATTGCTAGTAGTTAGTAGCAGACATGACACATAATTCCCGCCTGAAAACAGATCATTATATACAGGGGCTGTATTAAAAGTAAATTGGTTTTTAACATCAAAATAATTTCACAGACTGTTTTGTTAAGGTGATTGACCTTAAGATAATAATGACTAAAATACATGTATTGAACAAAATAATTGATATGCAAGTTAATTTGTCAGTTTAATTGCAGTTACTTATAGGACCAACTATTGTGGGTTTTTCTTTCAAATTAAACATTTTGGTATCTTGGAATTAAGTATGCCCAATGAAGAATAAATTCAAGTAGGTTTTAAAGTGTCTTAATACCCGAAAAGTGACTTTCAAAGACTGACCTACTTAATCTCTGTTGAAATGATCAGAATCACTACTTAATGTTTATTATTTCATCAAGTATTCGATCTAATTTTTCAAATCGAGTATTCTGCTTTAAATGAAAAAATAAATATCCATTTAATATTTCAACAATGTGCATACTAGATATTTAAGGTCTCAGTGAATGTCACCCCAAAATACACACATACCATTTTCAGACTAGGTATCAGTTTTATGTTTTGTATGTTTTAATTCAGTTGGCTCATTTTTCTACTGAATTCCAGGTTATTCTTTGAAACCATAATGTTATTTCTAATGACATAAGTATTATTATTATTAAATTACTCATTTGTTATTTATTACAATATAAATTCTGCAAAGGATTTCCCCCGTTCTGAAAAATCCTTATTTAAACTGACTAAGACAAAGTTTCTTGTTGAGAGATTATTCATCTGTCGACCGTGAACATATTGTAATTTCCGATTTCACTATATGATTTTTTTTTAATATACAATTCTTGAGTACTTCCTACAAACAATGTCATATACAGGATGATCATTTTAAATGTCTGAAATGCGAGTTTCACTAACCTTACCTTGAATAGTTGCTTGTTTTTTAAATTGAAAGAAACTTGTTTATAGCGTAGGAAGGAAATGCTATCGAATATTAATTTATATTATTATTATTATTTATCTTTCATCCGCCAGTATCTTGATTTGATAATTATTTGAGCTTAATCAGTACTTTCATATCCAACTTCCTTTCTTTGAAAGGTATCAACTAATTTATCGATTTCTGGAATTTCGTTTGAAAAGAAAAGTTTGGGATTTTTTTTATTGGTTGTACCCGTTGTACCACTGAAGAAAATAATGTACAAGTTAGAGAAAATACATTGAAACTACAGAAAATACTCTAAAAAATACTAGTATAATTAGAAAATACATGGAAAAGCAGTGGAAAATACAGAAAACTTCTGTTGAAACATTTCTTAATCGCATATGTTTTTATGAAAATAGAAAGATTTTCTCAAAGAAAATACTTGGGAAAACACAGAAAATAGTGTACAGATTTTTCATCAGTGGCTTACCCCTCGGTTGTACCGTTTATGTGAAGAGACTAGTAGCCTCTGTCAGGGACATACGGTACCATTTACGATCGGTTCCTGTATAATAACAAAAAAAAATTGGTATTGAAACATGCAATTATCCTAACATTAAAAATATCTTTTCATTGACAACTTTGTATACAATATGTCCGTCGCGCAGCGAGTGAGTTTTGGAATCATCGAAGTGAATAATAGCCATTCTACATCAGTAAAGGACTATACTTTCTCCACGACTAAAAAGAAACAACTTCCAGTGAGGATCGAACCTCGATCGTCCGCGCCATAGTCAACCACCACTAGGCTATAGATAGAGCATATTTATAAAAATGTAAAGAGTAAATATACAGTGTGGAAACCACTGTCCAACTTGGGGGACATATTGTATAAACTTTTAAATTGAATCCATTTATGGTTGTTAATACAATATAAATCTCCTCAAAATCTTTTTACCTTGAACGCAATTCAGACATAGCTGAAATAGAATGGAAATGAGTAACTCGGTAGTCACATCCATGTGATCTGCATAGGAGAGACTGTTTGTTAGACTTGGACCTTAAGAATATTTATAAATTAACCGTCTATTCGGCCATCTATTCTTGTCAACGGTTGTTGGATACCGATCTTATTTTAGACAGAAAATATTTCACATCGGGAATGCTGGCATAACGAATATCTGGTCTGAGAAAATAGGATTTTAATCGGAATATTTAGATCAGTTCCGGAATTTTTTATTGAAGTTATTCTGAATCTAAAAACCAATGGGGCTTTGAACCGATATGCGGTTATATTATGTGTGTGGTGTTATATGGAGATTTAGATAGCTCTGGTCTATACAGGGTGGTCCTTAAGTAAAGTACAGTACAATTTTCACTTTAAAATATTGCGATAAAATCAACCAGCCTTAATAAAATGTTGATATTGAGAGAGATACAGGGTGTTAAACATGAAATTTTAATTTTCGTTTTTTACAATATCTTAAACACTTTTTGATGTATATGCACAAAAATTATAGATTGGGGGTTTTTTGTTACGAGAAATCCCAATGTTTTACCTATTTCGATGTATTTTGTAGAGGGCGCCACATAGCCCACGTATGCGGCATGAATGTACGCAAAACTTTTTTGCCTTTTACATTAGCGCCACTTTTATAAAAAATAATTAAAGCCACATCATTACAACAGAAAAAAGATATTGAATTGACATATTTAAACTGACTTTTCGCTCTTAATTTGTAAATAACTACTAAATCCAGTCACGTGAACTAAAAAGATTTCTCTAGAAACCTACTGATATTTTTTGGAATTTCCATTGATAACACACATTGTTTTCAACATCGTAAATTTCTTATGCACTTAAAAGTTGTTTGTTGAAGCTACGGCGTTTGTTGATTTTAAAATTTGGGTTTTTTTCACTGATATATCCTTTCCTAATTAGATATTGTACTTTATAACATTTTTTATTTGTTTATAAAACATTTAATTGTTACAAGATGCTCTTGAACGCTTAGTTAATCAAATTTAAATAATCTCACTGTAAATATTTGAATGCTCGGTAGTTGTTTTGCTTTTATTGAGCTTATTTCGTCTACAAACATCGTTCTACATTTTTTATTATCAATATTTAAGTAAAGATTAAATCAGTACTTTGTGTTTGAATACCATAATATTTTCCAAAAAATCAATTATTTCTTGCAAAAATTCCCTTTTAAATATCTGAAGCAGGAGCAAAGGCACTTGCCATATACTATCCCTTAGTTCCAATCATTACCTAATTGCAAAGGATATCTCTGGAAAGTGCATATCGATTAACTCAAGCTATATCTTTGAACCCCGACATGACATCTTGTAGTACTAAGGGTTGGAACATATTGGTAGATGAGTAAAGGTGGTTCTGGGCCAGCATGGGCGTTCATCAAAAAGAGGCTATGAAAATTTGCTAATAAATAGTGTGCTGTAAAGTTCATTTATTCATGTTGTGTATCAAACAACCATGCTGGCCTAAAACCCTCTTTGCTTATCTGCTCATATTAGGTCCCGTTTCCTCGATATACATATTACAAGGTGTCCCAGATTATTTTCGCTAGCCTTCATCTCATAAACGAATTGAGATATTTGAATGGAACAAAAGATACTATACCGTTCGGTAAACACTATAATTTCACTCATAAAACGCATCCCCTACATATTTACTCTATCGCTGACAACCCTCAACCATACATTTTGCAATAGAAATTTTGAATGCATGACTTAACCAAAGAACAATTCAGTCGTACAAATGTGACACCTTTTCCCTTATTATACCTTGTTTTTAAACTAGGAGGAGTATTTTAAGAAACCTCACTTACACCACTAAAAGTTACTAGATTAAGAGGGTGTTCCGAAAAGGTAGTCTTCAGACTTTTCGATTCCCAGGGGATGAGAGTATTTAATTTAATATACCGGCCTATGATGAAAGAAATTTTAAAGTTTTTGATATTAACTTTGGTGCTACAAATTGCATAGGTGTATATTGTATTCCCTTTGATATTAAATAAATTAAGAATTATTTGTACTTTAAAATTTGGTTGATTTTTGTCATTATTTGTGTTATCTAAAAATGTATTTATTAATTAATCTCCCAAGAGTAATGACCATTTATAACAAATCATACATATAGGTATTTAATAAATACATGAATATATATTCGATTATGATTATTGTTTTAATTCATGGCGCAGTTTTAAAGATTTAGTGGAAACTTCCAAAAAAAAACTAGATCCGGCACTAGAAATTGTTATTGTCCCCGAGTCAACAGTGCAATTTGGTAAGAAATTCAGAAAATATTTTAAACTGGCAACATCACGGCCATACCGAGTCAAAGGCCCAAGGTCATTGACGACGGAGCTGAAAATCGTTTGATGTTTTACCGGAATTCGTATCTGTTCTCTTTATAACCTGTGGTATAGGTCCCAATACTGTCATTTTATTATTCTGTGATAGGAACTAACGAAACTGATAAATTTATGCTCGATATTTGCTGCGAACAATTCGATTTGACATTAACGCTAAAGATGACTAAAAAAGCTTCTATTCTTTTGCAGGCACCTTCACATGGCGATCGTCCAAGGTTTCTTAGAAGTAGCGTTAGCCTTGATCCGCGCGGTACCTCATCCAACCCTCCTTGATACGCCGAACTACGACAACCAAACTGCCTTACATCTCGCTGTCGAAACGGGGCAATACAAAATTGCCAGATGGCTGATCGTAGCTGGAGCTAAACCTTGTCCGAGAGGTCCTCAAGGAGAATCACCTTTGCATATAGCTGCAAGAAAAAACGACAAGAAATGCGTGGAAGCCATAGCGGAACCTGTTCAAGTTAAAGAAAGGGACCAGTTGACGCTCGCTCACCAGCCTCATATGTACCAGACTTGTGATTTTGACCAGTGGAACTTTTTAGGTGAGTGATAAATTTTAAATTTACCATTTATGAACATTTTAGGAAATTATGTCCGTATTATGGTCCATTTTAACTTTTCTTTTGTCCTCAATCAAATTTTTGAAGACTCCTCGTATATATTACGTGGGTCTTACTTCATTTTGTCGGTACATGTTAAGTTTTAGAATAGAAGATGCAGATACTTTTATTTTTTGTTGGAAAATAATAAATCTGTTTTTCATGTGGTGCACACTTTTTTGATTACACTGTATAAGTGAAAGAATTTGTGTATTGGAGAGACTTGCGCCTAGTCGGAGGATTTAATTTTTGAGCTCGCAGGCACGCATGCGCATTTCATTTATAACACTCACTTGTACCCAAATAACTACCTACTTATTATTTTGTAAATATTTTTTTTAAGAAAGGGGAAGAGAAAATTATTGTAACTATGTATAAAAATATCAGAAAATAAGAAATAGAAAACTAAAAAAAAAACGAACCTAGGACCTCTGGGTTGTGAGATCAGTATGCTAGCTACTGGTCTTCTCTCGTCACATTCAGTCACATCGAATAAAATTTAAAGGCTGTTTGGACGCATGCGCACCTCAAGATAAACTCGTGATATAATGCGCATGCGTGCCTACGGGCTCAAAAATTAAATCCTCCAGCTGGACGCAAGTTATTGGAGAGTAGCTTTACCTGGAATTGCAATAACTGTTTTTTTGTGGATCTTTCGCTTTATTTCTGTGGTCATACGTCGGTTATCAATCACCATGATTGATTGAAGTGGTAAAAAAATCCTAACCGCAATTATTTACACAAAAAAAACGAACTTTGCTTCTAAAAACCCATTCGGAGTCCCCATCTGTTTGTATGACAGAAATGTTGATTTCGTGGAATATCATTTGATAGGAATGTCTCGTCATTTCAATCATTATTTTTAAATAAAAAAAAAATCGACTTGAAAATAAATATTTACCTGAAAATGCAGAATATTTCTCTCGCTTGTCTTCAGCGTTAGATTGATATATTTTAAGGTAGGTACCTAGAAACACCTGCTAGTGAACAATACAAAAAAACCTTTTGAAAAGTATAATCCCTCAGGTAGATAAATTCAAACAAAAATATAAATTCTTGAAGGATTATTTGAAATTATTTATGGTTATCCTCCTTATTAACGGTAAAACATACATACAGGGTGAGTCATAAAACTGAATTTCTTGAACTACTTATCTACAAAAAATCTATGAAACATGCTAGATATGTAAAAGATGATAGATGTTGAAAACATAGACGTATTTAAGGGAGGAGTGCATCCTTCCTTGCCGTCACTATAGTAAAATTTATTATTTTATTATTTAATTATATTTATACAGGGTGATTCATAGGTAATGGGCCAAATTATAAATCTACGTTCAGAAGGTCAAAATAATAATATTTTCATTAACAATAATGGAAATCGTTAATATTTTGAAGATCAAAGAAGTATAGCTTTTTTCTACAGAAATGTTGGGGCTATCCAAATTAAATAAGTAAGTTGTAAAATAATGAGCGATAAAAAATTTGTAGCTGATTTCATCTAATTCATATGGCGCACGTAGCGACATCTACGAGTTAACTCAAATCCTCTCACACATTCTTGTTTAACCTTACAAAAACTAGTTCATACCCAATTTTCAAGTCATTATGTAGAAAAGTAGCTGCTCTATTAACAAAAATCTATTTAATTTTTTTCGCTTTAACATCCTGTACCTCAGTAAGGAGCAGACTAAGACCCATTATTGTCAATGAAAATATTATTATTTGGGCCTTCTGAACGTAGATCTACAATTTTGCCCATTACTTATGAATCACCCTGTATTTAAAAATGGAGTTGGAGTCATATGGAAAACTTTTTTATTATCGAATTTAGGAAAAAAAGGTATTTTTCATAAAAAGTTCTGGATTATCTAAACCTATAATATAGTCATCAAATATCGAATTTTTCAGTCGTATACCAGGTTTGTAAAAAAATATGCGTTAAAGTACCTTTAAATTTGACAATATCGAAAAATGTTACTGAAAAAAGTTGATCAGAATTAAAAACTACGATTAAATTATGTAATTACATGCATTTAAATTGAAACTTCAGATTATTTTATTTTTTACTAATATTTTTAATGAACATTTTTCTCTTGATAATCTTTTGGGTTTTCCATGTTTTTTAATAATTTTGCATTTAAAACGCGAAATAAGTGCATATTCATTTATTTTGCAAATAATAAAATACATTTAAACAAAGTTATAAAATTAACATCATATTAATGTTAGAAACAAACAAATTCAATTTTTACTTATACTAATGCTTCGACATATCCAACTCTTTTTAGTAAAAATTTTCGATATTGTCAAATTTAAAGGTACTTTACTCTTGGGTAAATCTAATATTTTTTGACAAAACTCGTATACGTCTGAAAAATTTGATATTTGATTGTAGGTTTTAGATAATGAAGAACTTTTTATGAAGAATCTTTTTTTTTTCTAAAATTAATAATAAAAAAGTTTTCCATATGTATATTGTATAAAATTTTGTTTAAATATTTCATCTCTCAATCTCGCGATTCTAGTATAGTAGATAGTGGAAATGACAACATTTTTATAAAATACATTTTAATTACAAAGTACCTATTTGAATTTTGAGATTAAAAAAAATACACTTAATTATACGTTGCATAGGCGTGCGCAGACTTTTTTATTAGGGGGGGGCCAAATATCAAATCGGAATCTTTTGATGAAAAAACAACGAGCCGTGCCCGCCGAAACATTCCTTTTGCATACTCACTTATCGAGAGCAAATTTATTCATTTTATCTATTTTAGAATATTAACCAATTGTACTTATATATTGTATTTTAATGAATAAATTATTATTATTATATTGCCGCCCTTCAATTTCTCGCAATTCATTTTAAGAATAAAAAACTTCTTTCTCCTATCATTGAAAAAAGGTTAAAATTTTAAAATTATAAAATGTTTTTGATAGATTGATATTTGAGGAATTGGGTGGGTTGGGAGGGACCCCCCCGTGGGCACGCCTATGATACGTTGTAAGTATCACCTTTTATCAGATTCCTTGAACCTTCCAATTATTTATCAGAATCTCAACAAGATAACCCAAAATTTGGTAATTCTCACCTTTGATAATAATTTTATCTGGGTTAGTAAATAAAAAATACAATTTTCCCGTTTTTATATCAAGCTCCTGGCGCCTTGTAATTTTTTTACGCAGTATTTGCTAAATTCCAATTGATATGTTGATGTCAACACGCCAAGAAATCTGTTTAATACGATTTTGACAGTTTTTATTGTCTGGACACTGAACCCACATCATTATTAATTATATTTGAAAGGATTCTATCTCTTAGTAGTCTTCCCCGTTGTGTGATATTGAATAAGATATTCTTTAATCACGGTATTTCTGTTATTTTTAGGTATATTTAAAACCCTATGTGTGTTTTTCTCTGTCCACTTTGCTAGATAATACTATAGTTTGTTTCAAAAGTACATTATTGGAATGCAATAATACTTCAAACAAACTGAATAATTTGTTTCCAAGTTATAACAAATTCCAAGTCATGAATTAATTAACAAAATTTTGGTTTTTACTGAATGAAACCGCCATTTACAATAATGAATATTCATATATTTTTTTATTAAACAAAAAACCTTGGGAACAGTATCAACTGTAATTATTTAATGTGGGAATTCCCTGATTCTTTAACATTCTGTGGCGAAGCAGAAAGCCAGCCCTCTAATAATAGCGATGGGAATATTCAATATTATCAAATGTTGAACCGTTACAAAATAACAGTTTCTAATAAATACTTTCATACGTTACAGCAACTACAAACCCCTGTCGATTGTTCAAGTAATAAAATGTAGATCAATTAATTAATAGTAGTCAGTAATGTTTACGAATATAACAATATCTAATACGCAACTTCAATTATTGAAGTTTTTATAACAAAATAATCCAAAGATATTACAAAAAATATCATAGACATAATCATAATTTACTGTTCCTTTTTCGTACAGTAAATGATTTACCTTGACGTTGGAATACCATAAACCATAAAAAGTAAAAGTTTTAATTTGAATGCGAGGTACATTTCGGTTCCATAAAGGAACGTTCCAAAATACGGACACATCCCAACCTACAAAATAAGTTAATGCATTTCTATAAATACCATTGATTGCGCGTGTCTATGAAGATTTTTTTCCCCTCTCCTTTGAATGCCTGAAGAGAAACATTTTATGTTGGGAAAACCAGACAAAATAATGCCGCAAACTTGAATTCCGCATACTTTCGGGTTTATAATTTCAAGCGGCGTTGTCATGTCAAGTAGGTATTTCTTTTTATTTAAATAAAAATGTAATTGGTATTTACGATGCGTCGTTAAAATCACATTTGCTTCCAAATCTGATTGATATTAATAGGTTTGATTTAATGATAATTGTTTATTTAATAATATAAAAAAACCGCGAAAATGTACATCTCTAATGAATATCGATAAAATACCTACTATCGTTGTTAAATGATTCATTTTATCCAAATGAATGTTTCTTATCTGTGGCGCCTTTATAGTGAGATTTAAAAGATTTAAAAATTCTTAGGTTTTTGAACCTAACGAAGCAGGTGGTTCGAATGCGACATACTGGCAAACATTACAATATAAAAAATCATACAAAATAAGTATAGTGTATTTTTATCATATTGATGGCTGAAGAGCTTATTATAAATTCAAAAACGTGTCTGATTCAAAGAATCATTTCTTCATGTAAATAAGTGTTCAGTTAGCAACTTTTACCATATTCTTCCGGTATAGTGTACCGCAGGGAGCGAGGACAATAGAACACTAATACCATTGTCATTCAAATATATTTAGAAGTGGTAAATTTGCCGTGACAGTGCAGTGTAGTTGGGTAAGAATAAGACCCTAGATTATTCTATCTAATGAATTAGTAAGTTCTACATATAAGAATGATTTGTAGCAAAAGGTTTGTTAAAAACTTGCATACGATGTACCTAATTAAAATTCCATTTCATCAGTATCTGACGAATCTTAAACTCCCAATATTAATTATTATAGATTCAACGGTTCCATCCATGATATTGTCCACATCTTCTGTTCTTCTTTTTGGAGAATTGAGATACAATTGATTTATTTTATCCTGCCTAAATTCCAATGTCCGCCTATAGTTAATTGCGGTTTTTGGGTCTGAAACAGTGCAATCAATACGATAAAAATATATTATTATTTTATGTCCTTTAGGAAATTAAGTTATGTGGTGCGTCTGGCAACGTAGCTATAATTTAGTCTTTAAAGTGTATTTTAAGACCGGCAATCTCATTGACGTTTCCAAGCCTCTTGAGGCTGAGGATGTATTTTTATTGTATGACGAAAATAGATCAGCGGTTAAAAATTCCTCTTTTTTTGTGTGTAAACAAATTGGGATGAAATATGAGGGAAAATCCATGGTAGATGATTCAAAAATTCAACGAAATAATGAATGGATTTAAAAAAAATTAGATTGAAATAGTTGCTCCTAAAAATAACGCATGTTTTTATATTTGATAATAATGTGCAGAGGGCAGACATATTATTTCGCTATAAATTTTTCTATTGGACAGGATGGAGTTGATTTCAATTAAATATATTGACATCTACTGAACAAAACCAACGAACATTAACAAGACAAGAAGGATCACTCTAAGCTCCTCCCCTCGTTATGCCTATCTCGCTCGAATATCGGATGCTACTGTGTATAGAGCACCGTAAGTCTCCTACGCGCGATATGCATAAACAGGTTGTCCGTCGTAGGGATATGTAAAGAAATATACCAGTTGTCTTTTTGAGTGAGCGAATTTTCCAATAGAAATAAAATAAACATTTACGTACTTAGTATTTTGTGTTTGGTTCTCCAAACAGAATGATGAAAAGGCAACATACGTGGAAAAATGTATAAACAATACTATGCACTTTATAAATGGCTGGAAAATTACTATTATTTCTGCTATGTCTTTATGGGAAACCTTAAAATGCAGGAATGATTCATTTCTTGTAACAAGGAACCTTAATCAGGATTGCATTGGAAATTTTTTTGGTCTGGTAAGAAATTGTTGCGGAAAATCGAGAAATCCAACCCCAATTAATTTTGTAAGGCATTCAAGAAATTATTTTCTCTAAAATATTTTAATGAGGTTGAAGGTGCCAAATTGTATTGAATATATTAATACAGTTTTGCTCAATGTAACTCCTGATATGCTAGAAGAATATAAAAATATCGATGTACCTATATTGACAGTTTTCACATGCGACTAAAGAAATCTTTCAAGTACGGATGGCAATGCTATAGTTTACATTTCTGTCTATCTATTAAGGAAATGTTTGCTGCAACACTCTTGTAGTGCTTGCACAAAGTATAATGATGAAAAGACATTACCAAAAGAAGCGGCTGTATTTTTAGAGCATAAAGCATATTCGACTTCTAAAAACTATGGAGGTCTGAATGTACCTCCTAGTAATATTGTAGAATATGTTAAACAACTAGAAATAATCTTTGTTGAACGTTTTAATAAAATTAGTTGTCACGAGAACATTGGAGCGATCCTTAGAAAAGTAGATGAAAATTTACTGTTTACACATCCTTGTAAAGAGTTTCCTCATACATATTTTTTAAACCTATATATTAGGCTGCGGATTTATTTTACAATTCAATTTGCGGACCAGGATATAAAAAATGGATATTCTTCGAAACAATCAATGAAACCTAACATGAAATTAAATATCTTGAAACATCTTTGAAAACCGGCATATTCAATATGAAAGACTCGAAATTCATGGATTTTAACTCATTTGGTTAAACGCCTTTGGCTTTGGATGGTTCGTGTATCGATTCTCACAATTTTCGAATCGCGATAATTATTTTTCCCAGTACCCGTATTTTACTGTTAGGTAAGTTGGTACTCTTTGATGGCCTTGATTGGCCTTTGATTGGCATTTGCAAACATTTTATAGTTAATTTTTATACCTACTATTCTCATCTGTAGCTCACTACATTATTACTTTTTGATGTAACTTTCATTTTTCCCTTCATTTTTGCTACCAGTACTTTTTATAATTATGTTTAGATTCACCAACTAAATATCCTGACGATATTCCCTTTTTTATTTTAATTCCCACTATAACAATTATTGCTAGATGTTTTTAAATCACCCTGGTAAGTGAACGTTTATTCGTTTTAATCGCTAGCGGTTTGCATCAACCTCGTATAAGCACGAGCACGTGAACGGCTCCAGGAATTTGTCGAAATCGTCGGCGCGCTTGTGTAAGCTGGACATGAAAGTTCCGACGGAGAGTGACCCTTCTTGTCTTGTTAATGTTCGTTGACAAAACTTGATGCAGAAGTCGGTGGCGTAACTAACGCCAATGGCCAATGACCAATGCAGTGCATTGGGGCGCAGGCCTTCAGAAGGCGCAGGGGGGAGAATGTGTCTACGAATAGGGGCGCACGGGGAATACTTGCATTGGGGTGCTGTCAGACTAGTTACGCCACTGTGCAGCCATTAATTTAAATTTCAATTACTGATATACTGGTAGTATTAGCCCGATAATTGTTACAGATATTTAAATATCAATCTATATTAAGCAAATTAATACTTGATAATTTCGAAATGTTTTCAAAACAACTATCTCCATTCTATAAATATGTTCAAACAATATTTCATTTATATTCAATGTTAATTTCAGTAATAATTTTTATTAATAAAATTTTGTTGGTATAGTTAAATGTCTTATCATGCGGGTCATACGATTCAACAAAGACAAACTCACCGTTTTCATTTTCTTTTATTGCGTTTAATCATAACTTCCAAATAAAATCCGTAAGATGAATAAGACAGACTTATGCAATTTTGACGGGAGAAAAAAGGATATTCATTTAGCTTTCAGCGATTCTAAAAAGTCTTTCACCAGCGAAGCTTTTATTTAAATGTCAGTTGTGTGACTTTGACAAACCAAAGTGGCAATTTTCCGGTATTTTGCATCCTCAAGCAAAAAATAATCTGTCAACCAGTGTGCAGGAAACATCAACCATCATTATTTTTTCCGGGTATATTTGTAATCTAACATTTTGGTAACCTCTGCGTCTTCTGATTTGATACATATGGTTAGTGACCTTTGAACCCGCACGATAATAGCGCTTTTGGCTATAACACAGCATTCCTTTTTTGTCTTTTAACATATATTTAATATTGTAGATGCCTAAAATTTTGCGTATATGTATATAAATTATATAATATTAAATTTAAGATATTTTCTGATTGCTACAACAAACAAAACAATCAAAATCACCTTGTAACATAAATAATATCTAATCAGTTTAAAAACTAATCATTGATAGAACAGATTTTTGAAAAATTCGTCATTTCCTTACTACGTATATACAATAGAGGTAACTCCTAGTTGATTCACCGATCCAAAAATGGCTTGGAATACCTCCCGAACTTTCGGAATACTGATCCAAAATTAGACCGGCCGGTGTTCACAGTTGGCTGTGTTGAAATAAATGTCTGTATCGATCCCTGATAGAAAATCGATTAAAATGGGTACGCTTCAGGTTTTATAAACAGATCGCGAAAAGTCTATTCGAACCATACCCCGGTCGCTCTAACATAACCTGACGTAAATAACTAAAGTTCCAATATAAAATGAGCTTATTCCTTGTTGGCCTTTATCTGACCTTTGATCCATTTGTATAGGAATAATTTGCAATTTTTTTTCTTACGAATCAAAAACTATCCATGTTAATTATCCGTTCTTTGATTAAGCTTATCGACTTGACATTTAAATGGTAATTATTTTCGTAATATGCTTGATAAGCAACGAATAATATTTACTGTTATTTCAAGAAAATATGTAATTGTAACAGTTGAATTAATTTTGCAACGCCACTGATGTTGAACATATTTCAACAATCGCTTCATGGCTTTTCGGTATCTTGTGACCTGAAACCTCTATTGGAAATTCCCAGTTAGGCACCCATTCATTATATAGATATATTCTCAAAAAAACCCAACGTAATAACATAAAACATTGTATCTAATACTCGTTTGGTATTCGTTCAATAACGGTGGAATATTTTGCAAAAAAATGCGGTTGGGTCATACCTATTTTAATAAGACATGACAAGGTTTTACTTTTCCAAGAATCTGGTTAAAAAAATGGTTTTGACGAATAAAATTTGAAAATATTTATACTTGTCCAGTTAAATTTGAATATTCATAGTATTTTACGTAAGTATTCGGATGTCAAAGAGGGTAGTATGTACCCCAGAATAAAATATGAACAACAATGAAAATAGGTACCTACGCACTATCTAACAAATACAATAGAACCACAGAACAATATAACAATCGGCCATAGAACAATAAGTACGCGCAGCTTTTGTGCGCACTGACAGTCTGTCGAAAATAGGATCACATTTCGAGGTTGTCTAGATTGTTGTTAGTGTTTATGTCCCGTACTAATCCTTACTACCATCAACTAGTAACAAACATTGATGGATCTATTTCACATTCATTCCTGTATTTGATAAAGTGTACATTGGCATTTTAGCGGTGGTGTTCCAAATTAAACTATCGCTTCTTTGTAGTCTTCTGCGTCACATTTTCGCATATTAAAAGCCCAATCTTGCAATATTAGTTTCAATTTTTTTATGGAAGTATCTGGCTCATATTTATATCTAAAACTAAAGAAATACAAAATTCCAAAACTATCACAATATGCTGGTAATACTTCTAATGATATTTCATCGAAGATAATATATTTAGCAACAAAACCCAATTTCTTTTAAAACAGAAAGCAAATTGTTAAATGTGGAATCAACAATATCCCCATTGAAATTGTCCAGAATTTAATGATGTCTATATTGGTCAAAAAAGTCGAAATTTTGAAATTAGACACAATTAACACTTACGAGCATACAGAATAAAAAACAGCCTTACGTAAAACATCTATTAACACCTAATACAAAACTAGAAAAAGTACTACATTTGAAATAGATTTCCTTGAAGAACTAAAAATAAAAACACACCTAAGAGACCCACAATATGAAGTAGTCAATGAATAAATAAATATAGGGAGTTCTACACTATCAAAATCTCTTCAAGTATAGTCTGTTTCTTATTGTCTGACAGCACGCGAAAAGGTCACAGATGCTAGTCAGGTAGTAAACCATAAGCGTCACCGTTCATCTAAGGAATTTATTTACTATTTAATTTTATACCCGATCTGATATATAAAGGTAATATGAATCTAAATTCGGTTAGTTAAAACAACTTGATAATTTCCAAGAAACATTACAATAGGGTCCTACTAGGGATTGTCCTAATGACTACTTAGAAATTTTGCAGGTATATACGGTGAAACTTGGTCTCGCCCAAATTTATATAATTTGTTTTGCTCAGAGTCGCTTACGTTCCATAAGTGTTAACTGTGTTGTGAAAAATGTCTTCAAGTTTCACCTCAGTAAAGTGTAAGAGCGTGCTTAGCTTACAAACGAAGATTGTAGTGTTAAATGTGCATGATGCTGTTGTACATCAAATGCCGGCTGTTATTGTTAGAAATATAGTTTCGACATGTTCCAATATGACAGCAGTTAGTGAATCTACTATTTACAGGCTTCTAAGGGAGAGGAAAAATGGAAATATATCTCCACCTAAAAAGTCAACTGGAAGAAAACCACTTGACCTTGATGAACATATGCAAAATACAATAAGACATAATAAAACATTTAAAATGAAAGATGTTCGTGAACTAATGAAGTACTCACTGACAACAATAACTGAAGAGAACTGGAGAGATGCTGTGAATCATGTAATTAAAGAGGAAGAGAAAATGTGGGTTTTAGATAACCGCATAGAACAAACTATAGAACCGATAGTGATCTCTCTCGACGAGTCTTCGGATGATTCTTGTATGGCCAGCGAAGAGGATGATACTATAGATTGAATTTTATATTTCCTATAAATTGTATGTTTACTTTACTTGACATACATTAATTCATTGTCAATAAATTTGAATTATGAAATTTAAACTATATTTTCTTTAATTAATTTAATTTAATAAAAATGAAAATGGAACTTGTTAATAGGCCTGAACGAATGAATTTTATTTCAACTGTAATGTCGACCGAATCTAATTAAATAAGCAGAATAAACTAATATCGTAATCTCCGCCACTGCCGCAATATTTATCGTTTATCTGGCATTGTTCAGTTTTATTACCATATTGTATTTTGAGCTGAAACAGGGATGTATAGATAAACAATACAGACACCTAACTTGTTTTGCATTAGAATTTTAGTATTTACTTGTAAAATTCTTAGGATCACTCTGTAAAAGATAAATTTCTATTTGAATATTTAATGAGGCTACTGTGCTGTCAGACATTAAGAAATAGAGTATAACAATTTTATTGTAAATATCAAATATAGTTTTTCTTGTTTTCCATTCCTCAGTTATACTTAAATAGAAGAATTAAACAGTTAGTGCTTGCAATAAATTGCACTATCTGTATATGGCAAAATACTTATCATGAAAATTCCTACGTTTCGGTTTTCGTATACGATCTTTTTGACTAAAATATTTCCAAAGATGGCAGACTTCTGGTTCTACCGGAAGTCGACTGCAACTTTGTTTTTTTGAATAGATCACACTGTATATTAATACATTTTTGAAATCTACGTAAAATTTTAGTATAGTTTAGAGATGCAGGATATCTTACCGCAAATAAAGCACATATTATGTTCCTGTAACAACTTTACCATATTTACCATGTATTAAAAGCAAATTTACATAATTTTAATTTCTTAGTGCTTGTATCAATGGGTCAAAATAAAATTTAGATCACACCTGCTTCTCTTTAAATTTACAAAAAACATTCAATATCTGGATAACGGTAAGGTTTAGGTAAAGGAAAGTATACATAAATTTGCCTTATTTTTTACCCCTGAATGCATTAAAATGGGAAAAAACTGGGTGATTCTATTTAAGAAAATAAAGAAATTTGATATTTATGAAGTTAAACTTTGAACACCTTTTAACACACCCTGTATCGAATGAAAAATTTTTCAACATGGATTCAAATACGTCTGACCTTGCTGAAAGCAACCGAACAGAAACCATTTTCATATCTTCAAGGATATCCTCGTAAAAAAATAATTTACAAGGGTCTGCAACGGCGAAAAAAGTTTTCAGACAAAAGTATACTAAAATTTTACGTAGATTTTAAAAATTATCAATATACAGGGTGCTCCATTTAAAATAACAAAGTTACAGTCGACTTCCGGTAGAGCCGGAGGCCTGCCATCTTTGAAAATATTTTAGTTGAAAAGATCGCATCCGAAAGCCGAAACGTAGAAATTTTCAGAATTTTACTATTTGCCATATACAGATAGTTTTAGTTCATCGTGGGACACCCTGTATAATACAATTTAACTTTCTTCTTCGCGAGACATTGAAACTTTCTTCTTTTAGTTCGGAGAAATTGTAGAACGTTTTCGAGAATCGCCAGCCAGTACGTTTAAATTATGTATGGGTACGAGCAGAATTATATAATGCGATATTTGTTTTAATTCTAGATGCGTTTATACTTTCTTTTTTTATTTGGAGTGAATCTTAAGACAGGTTTTTTATGAAATCGTAATATTTAAATTACAAGTTTATAGATTAATTGTATTTATTCTCTTTGTGAGAACAAGAGGTAACTGTTATAGTGAATGTCACATATTTTTATTCTTCGAGGATAATCTGTATTGACTAATAACGATCTTATTTTGATTCGTCATAATTATTATACAATATGTCCCCCTAAGTTGGAATCATGTGGAAAACTTTTTTATTATTAATTTTAGGAAGAAAAGTTATTCTTCATAAAAAGTTCTGCATTATCTAAAACCTAGAATACAGTCATCAAATATCAAATTTTTTTAGTCGTATACGAGGTTTGTGAAAAAATATTAGTTTCAATAATAAAGTACCTTTAAATTTGACAATATCGAAAAATTTTACTATAAAAAGTTGATTAGAATTAAAAACTACGATTAAATATGTAACAGTATTTATTTAAATTGGAATTTGAGGCTATTTTATTTTTTACTATTTCTATTTTGAATGAACATTTATCTCTTGTGATTACGAAACACATGATAATCTTTCCATGTTTTTTAATAATTTTGCATTTATAACGCGAAATAAGTGCATATTCATTTATTTTGCAAATAATAAAATACATTCAAACACTAAAGTTATAAAATTAACATTATATTAATGTTAGAAACAGGAAAATTTATTTTTTACTCATACTAATGCTTCGACATATCCAACTTTTTTAGTAACATTTTTCGATATTGTCAAATTTAAAGGTAGGGGAGGATCTGCAACAGTGGCCACTATCTCGCGAATTTTTCATTTGGAAAGATTAGGTGTTGCCATCTAGTACAGAGTGTGTCAATGATGCACTTACAATGCCTGCAAAGTTGTCTGCCTGAATTCTAAGATTTCTTGTTTAAAATCAGCTTAACCTCAAATTGTGTGTATGTGAAATAAAATACAGCAAGAAAGTGATTTTATTTTTAGTGATAAAATAAATGCTCATCCAAGTGAACTGGTGTTGATAACTTATACCTAATACATGTAAGTATAGATTTATATAATTAGCTTTTGATTGCATAAAGTAGTTTTTGTTTTTTTCTTCACTCTTTAAAAACATGTGCTTGTTGGTACAGCGGCCATGTTATATGTAGGTACAGTGGTCACTACTTCATTTTTTAAATAAGGGGTGGCCACTGTACCTTGCCTAAAAAATTATTATTCAGTGAAATAATGTAAATGTAGATCCCATTTATTTCAGATATTATTTTGGAAAATGCCTCGCCGAAAAGTCACAGATGTCAAGATTGGAAAAACTGGATGCTACTTCACGTATCCCGGATGTTCCCGATTTAGCCATAGTTCCAGTTAGTGATATTGTACTACATTTATCTCATCCTATAAAAGTAGGCGGCACTACTAGAACAGCAAATTTATTTTCGTTTTCAATCAATTCAGCTATATATGATGTCTGTTAACTCTTGGCCATTAGAAGTTAATAAGTTTAAGTTGCTTTCTGTATAGGTATTTAAGTTGTATTTTTGTAATAGAAATTATTTTTTTATTTTTAAATAAACCATTATTCTAGCAATTCTAGTATACTTTCAATTTCTTTTCCCAATTCCTAAACAGTAGTGGCCACTGTACCATCATTGCTTGTGCAGTGGGCACTTTGCAACACATTCTTGCAGCTACAACTTTTTTCAGCTACAGAAAGGAATGCTATAGAGGTAAATATAGTAATTGCTGTTTAGCGAAATCAAATTCTATAAAAAAAATTTATTTTGGTTTTTATTGATTTTTTTGGAAAAAGGTGGCCACCGTTCCAGACCCTCCCCTACTTTAATCTAGAGTGAAACTAATATTTTTTGACAAAAAACTTGATATTCGATGACTGTATTTTAGGTTTTAGATAATTCAGAACTTTTTAGGAAGAATACTTTTTCTTCCTAAAATTAATAATAATAAAAGTGTTCCATATGATTTCAACTTAGAGGGGCACATTGTAGGTAAACAATTATACTTCAATAATTATTATTCTAATTGAAAAAAAAAACGTTTATATTTTCCAATATAATATTAACAAGTTGAGCAACAATTCTTTATTCTGAAAGCTGTCCATTGTTACAGAACATTTTTTTTTATTTGTCCACAAAGTTTTGGCTCGTGTTCATATTCAGAAGGGTTTGTAAAGTGTGGCAAAACTTTTTTAAGATAAGGAGGAAGGAAACATGGCAGAATTCATTCATAAACCTCTCAGTGGCGTCCGGTATTCTATAAAAGTAATGAAAACATTTGCAAGTCGGGTGGTTACATTTACATAGAGCAAGGGCCTTCACCAAATTAAAAAATTAGCTGAGTTCGTTTCTCGCGGCGTTGCCGGTTTTAAGGAGTCCCTTAACATTTTTATGGGGTCAATTTGAATTGCTTAATGATAAACAGTTGCCAAAGGAAACAATTGAAAATTCAAACGACACAAATTAATCACGCAATCATCGACATTGGCGATGACCCCCTCGATCACTTGACATGAATTCTTTAGACTAATAAGCTGGCAGTTTCCCAGATAATCGGCATTTTCAATAGATCCACTTTTTTTTATTGTTAAATTTGGTAGACTCTGTTCCACATAAGAAGAACCCAATAGAAGTTGCACTAAGCTGCACAAGACATAACAGTATCTGAACATCAATATGGGTCAAAGCAGGCGAATATTCTCGGCAGCATTCCTTTAAAAGCTTCAGATAAATTGTGACGCTTTGTTTAAATAAGAATTTATATATATTTTTTGGTAATACCGGGGTGCCACTGTTTTTTTTTATTTCAATGACGCACGTCGACGGAAAAAACATCCAAAAATGGCAACATTCATCGCTAGCCGTCTATAGTCAAACGTATTGCGAAATGTTCAAAGAATTTCGGAAATCCCGTATTGTAAAAAGTAAGATTCTCGTGATCTCGTAGGCGGTTTTTTTGCACTCGGTCTTCTATTTTTAATTTTCGGTTATCTCGGCCACACAGCCGGGCGAAATTTTTCTTTTCTCTCTATTTACTTTGAATTTATTTTCGGAATGTATTTACTATGCCAATTTTAACATTTACTATTAGTAATTCGGCAGTTAATTTTAGAAAAGGTATGTAAATAAACAGATCCTGAATCGTAACAAGTTGTGAAGACCCATCAACAAAAAAAATCATATACCAATGACTATTCTATGTGAAAATATCTCGAAAATCGTCAAACAACACCCAAATATATTTTATTTAAACTATACATATGATAAATACATTTTTAATACTCTAATTTTGTGTTAACCCACAAAATATGAATACGTTACGCTACTGATTTAAAGTTGAATGTGAATTTTACAATATGGCGCTGATTTTTAAAAGTTCGTGTATACGACTACAACTTCAAGTGGGTTCTTCTCACGTGAAACGAGTCTACTTTGACGTTTCACGTGAATTTTGTAATTAAATGTCAATCTATGTCAAAATTTTCTGATATATCAGCTGCCCTCGCTTAGTTTCGCTCGTGCATCTAATAAACTAGGACTTCTAAGGCCTATTTTCTGCCCTTGTGACACAGTTTACTAATTAACTTTCCAACATCATTTCATTCGAACTTTCTTTCTTCTTTTTTATTGGAATAATATTCCACAGAAATACGCGCAATACAGGACTTGTTATTATAGACTTGTCAGCTCCTCCTATATTATTTCTATGAACACAAATTTTATACAAAAGTAACCATAAAGATCTACTTTGAAAAAAATTGATAATGAAATAAACAATATACTTATTTTTCTTCTTTTTGTTTCAGGTCAAACATGTGTCCACATAGCAGCAATGCACGGACACGTTGAAGTACTGAGACATTTGATTTGGTACGGAGCCAACATCAACGCCAGAGAAGGTTGTATGGGATTAACCGCCCTCCATTATGGTGTTCAAATCGGTAACGAAGAGCTCGTTAAGTTTCTATTGGACTGTAAAAATATCGACGTGGAATGTATCAATTACGGTGGAAAGGATGCTCTAGAATTCAGTTACCACTTCATTAAATCAGAAATTAGGCAAACTTTATTGGATAGAGGATTCTCCTCGCCCTATTCTAGCGAAGACGAATATGAAGACGATTCTGCAGACGATGAGGTATGTTTAAATTTTTTTTTTAAAATAGGTTGTGCCTCTTCTCAGAACTAACAGTCTTCCAGGTCTTGTGCCCTGGGACACTCAAATGCCATGTGATTCTTCTTCTTTTTCTAGTCCAGTGTATTAGGCAATCCAGATCACGTGACCTAATATGGCCGTGCAGGGCAAACAATTTAGACAGATAGGTTAGTTTTGTATTGACTGTTCAGTCATAAACAGTGCTCAAGACTTTTTAGTTGAGTTTATTAGTATATTTTGCTTCAATTTAGTGTATTTTATTAGTGTTTAGTATATTGTTCATTTGATTAGTATTTTTTTATTTAGAATATATCACTTTTCTTAGTTTTTATAAATATTTTTATTGAACAAAACTGAACAAAATGCCTGCTACATACATCCTGATATTTAATTTTTGATTTTGTTAAATCATCTCTATTGATTGCTGCTAACCACATTTCTCTACGCTTCTTACTTAATTCATTCTTGTGCACCAAAAATGTGTTCTTTAAAACAGCTGGGACCTTAAAAAAGCTTACTTGGTCGCGGTTTGAACGGCTCCCACAACTGACTACAACATAAGTTGTTGGTATTTTGAAGTAGGTGTTTTACTCCTGAAATCCGTAAGCATAAAAGTTAAATACTGCAGGTGATATCTTCCAATTCAAGCAAGTGAAATTTTAATGCCAGCAATTCCATAAAAGTTTCACTTTCATTAAAATATTGTATATGTTTTAGTCAGTGTGTAAATATTAAATACTAATTCTTGATAGTCTAAAAACCACTAACAAAATAATAATGTTCTTACATAGGTACACAACCAAAAGTTGGTCCTAAATTGATATACCCAGCTTAAAAGTTTTATAAAACTGAACTTTTTATTGTATATTATTAGTATAGAGACACCAAAGCAAAATAAAAGCACTTTTCTCCAAAATAAACACTTATGTACACCAAAATCCACGGTCTACAATGTATTAAATCACATTTGTTTGCCCTGTGTCGCCATATTGAATTTTATTAAATGTTTGCTTGTTTTGTTGCAGATGATGTACGAAAACAATCACATCTTTACCGCCCAAATGGTAAACGCTAGTGCCTAAAAATTCTTAAGGTACATTTAGAGTGGGGCAGGAAGGAAGTCTGCAGTGTAGGACAAGGTATTCAGTTCTCCCACAAGGGACACAAGCGAGGTAGAATTGCCAAATATTAGAAGAAAAAGAATGTATTGAAAATGTGTATCTTCCAGGATATTTTATGGTATTTTTTTAATGATTTTACAGAACTTAAATTGATATCTCGTTTTGCCTTATTTTTATAACATACTTTTGTATCTGACGGTCTTTTCATTTGGTCTGGTGGTTATTAACTTTAAACATAGGGACATTGACAAAATATATTCCACCAGAGGGCCAAATATCGTTTTTTTTTTTCAATTGGCAGCAGAAAACAATTAAATTATTAACATTGGAGAAAATGTTCTCGAAAATCTTTGGTTAATTTTCAAGAAAAAGTATATTTTTTGGCAAAAGACTGTAAAATCAGTGAAAATATTAGGGGATATTCAACACAGAACTTGATAATAAGGCAGATTAAATTATTTGTGAATGATTTCGCTACTAATGATGGAAACAAGCACCTGGATTGTACATAATTCTTTATTTAATTATTTAAGGGAGTTTTCATCGTTTGTAGACGAGATAGTGACTGTTTCGTGAATTTTCCCACGAGTAATTTTAGTATAAAACTATATCGGACTGGAAAAAGTATTAATAATGTTATCAATGTAAAATTATTACTTTTATCAGTAACAGAAAGTGTAAAATTAAGACTAATGATGAAACAGAGTGAACTCCTCTCTTTTAGTTTAATCATTGTATATTGTTTTTTTTTGTCAGCTAAATTTTTTTTTGTTATATCACTAAAGTTTACGGACTTTTTTTTGTAAATAGTACCTATGTTTTTAGTTAATTAAACCCAAAAATATATAATTTATTTTAATTAAGTATACATTGTTTTATTCAATATCCCTTTTTATCTGCTACATACATACAACAACTCGAAGCCAATCCTACTTTTCTGGCCAAGCACTCATACGCTCAGGCAGAAAAATCTTTCGCCCCATCCATCACTCTCTTATCTCCTCTTCTCAGACTTCCTCAGTTAGCAGAGTCTCCATAAAATCGACGAGTAAGTCCAAATCTTCAACTTCACTTCAAACTACTGGCGGCTCGTGGAGTAAGTAAGTAAGTGGGCAGACAATATTGAGAACCAGAAATTTCAAATTCTCCTATTACCTACAATGTGAATTTTCGAGCGCAGCAAGGGCTTGCCCTCTAGGTTACCCGAATCACCAGTGAGCAAAGCACAAGCGGTTTAGATCCTCTCTAAGCCTTTCTCATTAGATATATCAGTTGCCTTTGTACTATATATCAGTCGGTATGGGAGAAGAATAGGGCAAGTCCACATGACATCAGTTGGTGAACATGACCTATAGACGTAAAAATGGACGTCTGGTTGTTTTAATCTCAGATTTATTCGAGTGGATGAACTTTTATTGAAATATATTTCATGAACGTTCATTTAAAAACCGATTCTCGACTTTTATTCACATGGGTGAAAATAATTTTCACATGGAAATATTAAATTCGGTATTCTCCACAGAACCACGTGAATATTTTCACACAAAAAGTCTACGAATATTTTCACATGGTAAATGCCAATGTGAATATAATTTCCAATGGGATTACTGAAGTGGATTCTGCGCAATGTCATTATTATTTTACACACAATAAACATAACCAAAGAATATTCATACATTCATACAAAGATCCAAACCAAAGTGACTTTCTCAGCAGTAGCACATCTTGTGTTTTTCAATCTTTGGCGTTTTGTTTTGTTTTAAAACTTCTAATGGAGGAAGCTATTCTACTTTATCTTTTGGAAGAGGTGGAGATGTTGAAAAATAATCCACCTAGAGACTTTTGGTCAAGGTGGAAAGACATAGCAAGAGATCCTTTCATAAACCTAAGTGATAATCAGCTTATAAAGTTATTTAGATTGTCAAAAGAGGTAGTGCTTGAACTGCTACCAGATCTTGAATCCATTTTAGAGCCACCGTCAAGGAAATCGGCAATACCATTGGAAATGAGTAAACTTCCATCGTTCTTGTGCTTTATATGTGAAACTATTTGTAAATTTCCCAGTTCGCAATTGTGGGTCATTTTCAATAAAAGTAATGAGCATGTTTTTTTGTGTATCAGAGACATGTCCAGTTTTCCTTCTATTTTTTGAAACTAAAACTTGATCCCACAAAACAGTCTAACCTATAGAAGTGAAAGTTTATAGGATGACCTTGAATACAAAAAATGAGGTTTCAAACCCATCCACCTGAAGCGCTAGTTGCAGTTGAGTTGTCGAAACAGGCCTGGCAGCTAAGGCCGTTAGCACGAAAAGAAGAAAATATTTTAAAATTCATCAAAGCTGTCATATAGTTGTCACCATTGTCTTTTATAGATTGTTTCCTTTTGTCATTTGGCACTGCTATTTGTGTTTTAATTAGGTACTGTAAGTCTTATCAAGTGTGATAATTCATAATATTTATAATGGTTGGTGTGAAGTGTTGCGTTCCTGGTTGTACAGACATTGCATCAAAACGACATAGCTAGGTTTCCCAAACATGACCCTTTGTTGTTGAATGAATGGGTTGCCTTTATTCTCAATCCAAAACTTAAGGAATTAAGCGCTGGACAGATTTATAAATCCTACAAAGTTTGCAACAGATACTTTGAACCACAATATATTGTTATTGGGACAAAAAGAGGCCTCACTCGCAAAGCTGTTCCTACAATCCTTTCAGGATTGATCAAAAAGTGATGGGAAATACGTAATATTATCACTTTTAGGCATTACTTAGCGCGTGGTAAAATGTAAATTGCATTTAGGAATTTCTAAATTCGTTTTAGGTATTACCTGACTGGGAAATGGTTAGTGAAATCGGGCATTAGTCATTCAAAAACAAACTTCCATAAAAAAAAGGGTTATGAAATAGTTCTGAACCCATCCACTGCGATCGCTGAATTTCTTCTTCCCTTAGTCTGTTTTTCGGCCTCAGCTGCCTTGCCTATTCCGACAACTCAATTGCAACTAGCGCTTCTGGTGGATGGGTTTGACACCTCATTTTTTCATTCTAGGTAATCCTATTGGACTTTCACTTCTATAGGTTAGACTGTTTTGTGCTTGATCCGCCATAATTCTTTAGTATTGATGTCGATGTCAATTTAGCCCAGGGATCTCAACACAATAACTCCAAAATGATAAAACATGATTGGTCAATATTTATTTAATATTAGACATACGTATCAAGACCATATCCATTGGAAAATACATTCCACTATCACCGAGAATACCGTTTCAAACAAGCATGTGAAAATAAGTAGTGAAATAGTTTCACATGAGGTCGAGAATAGAGAATAATAGAATAATTTGAAAAGCCTTACTCACACCACTAAAAGTTACCAGATTAGTTACTTAAGGGTGTGTTCCGAAAACGTAGTCAACAGTCGTGTTCCAAATGTATTAAATATGCCTTGATAGCAAAGACATTAGTCATAAGTCTATTTCTTCTCTGATCTGCAGTATATTTTTCAGATGTACCTACGCATTAAACAAAATGTAAGACTTTTTCCTGTTTCGTTTCTTATTCAAACATAAGAAGATTCAGATTCACATCGACCACAAACAAATTATGGTCATTGTTGATGGTGGAGAATTACAGATAGTCAAGTTACTTTAATTATATTTATTACAATTAAATTGAAAATAATATGACAATTGATAATATGCTCTGGCAATAACAATACTACAAAATTAATAGCATTGTAGAGCAATATGCAGTATTAATTTAAACATTTCCAACAGTTATCTTTATGTTGCCGGATTAAGTGTAATAAACCACTTTTCAAATACTTCTGAGATACCTTCTTTTTAACTTCAAAAACCAATAATGTATTTTCTATCAAACCCATTCTTTTCTTATATCTTTCATGACATGTTCTTCCGATGAACTTTGACGATTTCTTCCCAAATATGTATATAACAAATAAATAGTACTTGCATTTGACTCGTCAAAAGGTGACACAGATAAATTTAATTTATTTCAAGAAAGTCTGAACGTTTCTTTGAAGCTTGCAAAATTTTGTCCAGTACAGATAACATTTTTGTTCTTCGAACGACATTTTTTATTCACTCATCACAATTTTTCAAAAGTCCTGGTATTCCACCAATATTTTCTGCACTATATAATGTTCCTCTATTTCAGTATTCCCTTATTAATACTCGCTAAACCGACTTTACTACTCTTAAAAAAATGTAAAGTAATATTGTACTATTTATTTATCTGTCAGAACTATCAAAAATGAAAACTATCAGCTGATGTCAATATTAAAAAGTGTTGTGTGAAACTGGGCTGAATCTGACCAATCAGAGGTCTACAGAATTGCCAACTTAAATTCAAATCACTCCTCCTGGACTATAAATGCAATAAAAGAAAACAAAAAAAGATGAGTATGTCTTTGTTTGATCGTATGACCCGCATGATAAGACTGCATTTGACCATATCTATGCTTTTCTCGTTTCTAAGTGTATCAATAAGGATAAATACTAATGTCTTATTGAGTTATATGTAAATATACACAAGAAATTAAATTTTTATATATTTAATGTTTAAATACTAAATAATTCTAACACTGGTCAATTTTATACTTGTCCATAACTGCTCTGGTATCATTCTTATGTAAATGATCAAGAATTTTACTCTCTATGTGATCAACCGCTGCTCGTGTTAACACTAATGTATCATGCTTCAGCATAGAATACACATTTAACCCATAGGCAGGCATTAAATTGAAATGTTTTACTTCATTTGTTGCAATCGTTATATTTCTGGGCATAACGTCTTCCCTAAGAAAACATATAAGTTCAATAAGTGTACATATTATATATTTAGAAAAAAAACTTACACATCCACGAATAGAACTGATGGGCCCCAAAGGCGACTTTTAACTAGCTCCTCTAAATACCCTTGTTCTTCTGTGGGTAATTCTAAATTATCTACTAGATGTAAATCATCTTGGGCAAATTTAATGGAGAGTGCACTAGTTAGTCCATGTAAACGAGTGTAAAATGGAAGCATATAGAAGTGGGTGGTAGGAGATTTTGGTCCATGAATAACTCCACCTCCTCTAAAAAGTGGACTCCTTATTGATCCATGTCTTGCTTTTCCCAAACCTACCACAAACAATAATTAAATTTGAATAATAATATTATATTATTAGGAACCTTTTTGGGGCCAAGGTTTTCTACCACCGCCGCGTATTTCAAATCTAGACTTTGTATGAGCATAACTGACGTATCTATACAGAGTCTGCCATTTAATATTTTGATGAACTAAATCTATTCTTGGATTCGTAGCAAAAATAAGGGGATGTAGTTCCAATAGTCCTAATTTTCTCTGATCTATTGTATCCAAACTTTCTAGCCAAATCTGACGAGTTTCTTGATATTTCGGAGGAAAGGCTATCACTCTCGGTTCGACATTAGTGGTTTTTTCTTTCGACGTTAATGCAACTGTAGAATATATTCTTGCAGTACATGAACAGCTACGAATTTTCGAAGTAACATTAGCTAACATTTTCAAATCATATATAAATTATTTACTGGGTCTACCTACTAATTATAAATTCTAACCTAACAGAATCTAACAAATTAACTTCTTATTTCTATCTATCTAATCTCCCAGAGGATAATCTTCCCAGCAAAGTCACACTTTTGACGTCCTTTGATAATAAGGATGACAGTCACAAAAAAGAAGATAATGCTATTTATTGTTGTCATAGCTAACTTCAGAGACATTCTATTCGTATTTCGTATTCCTGTTTTATTTGGTTATTTATAAGTAATGTAATGCATGTGAAATCATAAAAGGTTAAAATAAACAGAACCACTAAAGACGTTAGTACACAAAATGGAAACGATATTAGAACAGCAACGTCGTTATCATGAAGAAAAGGAGCGGTTGATTGACGCCATGGTGAAAGAAATGCTCCATAAAAAGAATACCTATCGAGAAGCCATAAACTCTGATCATAGACAGAAATATTTACTTGATAGATATATGACTTCAACAGAAAGACTAATAGAACTTTATGAAGATAAAGACGGCCAACGCAAAGCTGAAGTGGCTGCTTTAACTGGTCCTAATGAATTTCAAGAGTTTTACAATAGGCTTAAGCAGATCAAGGATTTTTATCGTCGACATCCTAATGAAATAAGTGTTCCTATGTCCGTAGAGTTTGATGAATTTGCCAAAGCTCGAGAAAATCCTAATGAAGATATGGCAAATTTTGTAGAATTTACAGATGAAGAAGGATATGGAAAATATCTAGATTTGCATGAATGCTATGAAAAGTATATAAATTTAAAAGGTATTGAAAAACTCGATTATATTACATACTTGGGCATGTTTGACCAACTATTTGATATACCAAAAGAAAGAAAAACAGGAGAATATAGGAAATATTTGCTATGCTTGATTGAATATTTGACATGGTTTGTACAACGAATAAAACCTCTTATGGATCTTGATAGTGATATGCAAGAACAGGTAAATCATAATTAATTATTGAGAATTTTGAATCAAATTATGTATAATTTTAGGTAGAACAAGTATTGGCAAACTGGGATAGTGGTAGTGTACCAGGCTGGCCAAAAGAAACAGGTTCCGCACTGACAAATGTTGGTGCTCATTTGGATCTTTCTGCATTTTCCAGCTGGGAAGAATTAGCGTCATTGGGTCTAGATAGATTGAAGTCCGCTTTGATGGCATTGGGATTAAAATGTGGTGGTACTTTAGAAGAAAGAGCCCAAAGATTATTTTCTACTAAGGGTAAAGGTTCATTAGATCCTTCTCTTATGACCAAAACCAATAAAGGCAAAGCTAGTAAAGAAAAAGAGTTACTCAGACAAAGAGAATTGGCAACTTTGGAAGCTGAAATCTACAGGTAATTACACATACCAACTCAATTTACTTAGTTACATTTTGGTGTGTTGTAGATTGGCAGACTTGGTATCTAGTCAGCGCTCAGCTACTAAGGAAAATGTTCAAAGAAAACAAGCACGTACTGATGGTGAGAGAGATGACAGCGAAAATGAAGAAAGTGAAGATGATAGCCCTGATGAAGGAGAGGATGATGTTCCTTATAACCCAAAGAATCTTCCTTTAGGTTGGGATGGAAAACCCATTCCATACTGGTTGTACAAGCTGCATGGCCTAAATATAAGCTACAACTGTGAAATATGTGGAAATTATGTTTATAAAGGCCCAAAAGCATTCCAAAGGCATTTTGCTGAATGGAGGCATGCCCATGGAATGAGATGTCTTGGAATTCCAAACACTGCACATTTTGCCAATGTAACACAGATCGAAGATGCTTTGGCCTTGTGGGAAAAGCTGAAAGTTCAGAAACAAAGTGAACGGTGGCAACCAGAAACTGAAGAAGAATATGAAGATTCTCAGGGTAATGTGGTTAATAGAAAAACATACGAGGATCTTAAAAGACAAGGGTTATTATAAGCTTTGTTTGCATTGTATGTGTAATATTTTATAATAAATAAAAGTTGTATAATGAACAAAGACAATCCTGAATTGAAAATATAGTGGGAGCTGTTAGTGCTTCAGATCGAATGCCATATCAAATATAAAAAAGAATCTTTGACATAAGATTTGCCATAAACACTAACATATAACCAGATATTGGTAAAATATTTGCAACATACCCAGTACCTACTTAATTATTGGTCGTATTGCTTTTTAAATTCAACAATTACGAATTGAAAATTTTTTTATTAGTGATACTTATAGAAGGCCATACCATCTATCAAAAAGAAGATATGGCACATTGGAGCTAGAGATGAAACTGTTACCTTAGACTGTTGGGGGAGATATTTAAATCATTTAAATATTAAATGCTAATAATTCGTGATTCAAATGAAATGTTTTAATTAATTTAAAAACCTTTAATAATTGTATTCCATAATTTATGGATTTGAAAAATATTCCAGAATACTACTGTATAAATTTTGACAGCTCCATCTCTAGTATTGACTTGTGTGTTGTCATCACAATTACAATTGATTGAAATTTTTAATAAAACAATAAAGGAATTAAAATGCAATCGCCTAGTGGCGTTATGCACGGATACCCAGGTGGACCAGTATTGCAATGGAGCCCTGACAAAAATCATAGTGATCGCGAAAGGTAAACAAATATAATAAAATTAAATTCATAACCTAAAAAAACAAACCCATATGTTTTAGGTGGATTTGTATTTACCCTGCGTATATAAACAGCAAAAAGAGCTTAGCTCAAGGTAGAAAAATATGCAAAGAAAAATGTGTTGAAAATCCTACACATCAAGAGATAAGAGATGTTTTGGTTGCAGCAGGCTTAAAAGTTGGTGTTGAAAACAAATTGTATAGTAGAGAAAGAAGTAAAGAAATGCTGTATCGTGGAAGAATAAGAGTACAAATCAAACAAGATGATGGTAGTTTATGTAATACGGCTTTCCCTACACGAGAAAGTATTATGTACCATTTAGGTGACATGATTCCCAAACTTAAAACAAGATTGAACAAAAGCGCTGGCGAAGCTCCTCAACAAGCATCTGGTAGTGGCAAGGGTAAAGGCAAAGGAAAAGGACGACGATAAATGCTTAAAATGTAATATAATGACTTCATAATAAGTTTTGTAATAAAAAAAATGTATACAAATAGGATCCCTATTAATTTTAATAAAATTACGTTACATTTTCTCTTATTCTTATAATGTGAGTATGGAAGTTTGATTTTGATTGAATTAGATCAATAAATAATACAATTAAATCTGGGTGGCTAAAAATGCACTAAGATTAGAGGCCAAATTTATACACTAAGAAAAGAACAAGTATATAACCTCAATATTTAAGTTCAAATTTTTTTATAAATTTAAAAATGAATATGTTACGGCGCTTAACTCAACAAATTATCACTAACAGTAAGTTAACACTATTTTTAGCACAATAGCTATAGTAAAATACCTTTATAGGACCAGGTTTAATCCGAGCAAGCAGCACCACCACTGATGTTCCAGACTTTGATATGGAAAATCCATATGAAAAGGAAAAAATACAGTGTCTATTATGCAAGCACGGAGTTCAGGTAGATTATAAAAATGTCAGATTATTATCACAGTTTCAGTCTCCATATACTGGACGTATTTATGGTAGGCATATAACAGGTTTATGCAAAAAACAGCAGGAGAAAGTGGAAAGCGAAATAATCAAAGCACAAAATGCTGGTCTTATGGCATATTATCTAAAGGATCCCTTATTCTTGCAGGATCCTGAATTATTTGATGTAGAAAGACCTTTAAGACCTCATAGGTTTTAGAATATTTGTATATTATAGATATTGATTAGAAATTAGGATTTCCAATAAAAGTTTGTTTTATTTTCCTGTTGTTACAGTTATTGTAGCTTGTGAATTTTCGTTCGTTGTCAACATAGTGATTTCTTAATTGAAGAATAGGTACGTTTGTAATTGTTGTAGGATAGAATTAGTTGACGTAAATAATAATCAAAATAAAAAACAATAAGTAAACTAAAACTTATTTATTAAAAAATCAACTTTGGTTATTAAAAATATTACTTATGATCCTTGAAATACCACACCCAATTACTACTTCAATATTTAACAGATCTTAAGTACAATTACATGATTTCCAAACAGTCTTTATCAACTTTTGATACAATAACATTCAATCCTTCAACTTCAAATTTGTTTTGAAAATATTTTAGATATCCACGTTCCGAATCGCTGTGATTACATAGAATAACATTTATTCCTTGTTGAGTAGCTTCCAATACATCATGGTGTAACATTTCTCCAGTGAGGTATAAATCTGCTACTGTTGGACCAAGTACTGAGCTACCAGAACCAGCACATATGGCTACACTGGAGATAGGAGAATCTAAAATTATTATTGTTAGTATATTATCCATAAAATGCAACTTTAATACTTCCTATAATTCTGTCTTATTGAATGCATATTTCTCTACATAAAAACATTTCCTCACCTAAATCTCTTTGTCTACCAACACCTACTCGTAGATATGGAAGACCAATATGTTTTTTTACCAAAGATATAGCATCTTTTAATGAAACAGTAGTATTAAGAGTTATATATCTTCCAGCTCCTATCCTATTAGTAGGATCATCTTTATGAACTGTAATAGGATTACTTGATGCAATGTCAAAAGCCGAAGCTAACCAATCATTGATACCATCACACATATTGTCCCAGCTAGTATGAGGACTAAATACTGCTATATCATTCTTTATACATTTTGTAATTATTCTTTCTTTCCAATGTCTGAAAATTCAATATTTAATAAAAATATATAATGATTAAACTGCAATAAATATGTACCTCTGGCTTACACATTTCAGAGGTTTAAAAATGTTCGGATGATAACTTATAATCAATCTACTTTTATTTTCAATAGCTTCATCTACTACATCTTCAGTAAGATCAATCGTTAAGAGAACTGTATTCACTAGAGCACCTGTAGCAGGTTCAACTAATAATCCTACGTTATCCCAAGGTTCAGCTAAATTTAAAGGAGCTATTTTTTTGAGTACTCTTATTATATCTGGTAGTGGTAAGCTCATTCTGTTGAATTGAAATTGGGAGTAGTTTCTTGAATAATTTAAAAATAATGATTTTTTTCTTATAATACGACAAACTTTATAGAACATAACACTTTTCTGAATATTTTTAGTTTATTTACAAAATACAAAAAGAAGAAGTAAGGTTATGTATTATTAAAAAAAATACATTGAATATTTGAAATCGATGTTGTTTGTATGTATTCTGATACTTGAAAAAACTGTAACTTTTGTTGGATAAAATAATTGTACTGATTTGTTCGAAACGGTGATCTTTACATAGCCAAAAAATTATTTCTCTACGGTTCTGTCGAGACCACTTTGTTCTGGGAAGACGAAAAGAAGAAGACAATTAATTGTCTCATGGGCGTAGCTGAGAACTTTTCTCAGTATATATTTTGGATAAAAATAATTATTAATAAAACTAGGTGGGTATTTATTCTCGATTTCCTTTTATGGGGATACATGAAAAGTGAAGGTAGTTAAAAGATCTTTCCATTGTTGTATTGCAAGACCAACTTTTTTATTCAAAAATTCCATTGATGACGCTAAAAATAAAAAAGGTATCTATCTGACTAAGCGCCCATTTAAAAATGAAAATCGACAGGTTTCAGAGTTTTCACCTTTTTCACGGTTTACAAAATCATGGATTTATTCCTTTTATTTGTACCATACTGTAGTTTTTAACTGTGTCTATGAAAGTCTTACACCTCTCTATCCTAATATTGAAATGCTCTAAAAAATTATTACTGTAAAAGTAATTTGTTAAAAATTGTTAACAAAAACTGCAACACCTAAAAATTAAACTTTCGAGTAGAATATTAATACCAATATAACATCGCTCACATCATAAAACTTTCACAAATTAAAATTCATTATAATTCTGTAGCCGTTTTATATTTTAAACCCACTCTGTATATTTAAATCCTAAAGAAAAATGTAACGTAGCCGACTCTGTATAAAATTATAATTTTATTATTCCTACATTAAAATTTAAAGCGATCGACTGTGTACCTACTGAGTAATTCTCCAAAAAAACGCAGTAAACAAGTAGCCGGTGTTTTTTGCCTACTACTGAAAAAACTGCTTTACGAATTGATAGCAAAGAACAATAAATGAATATATATGCACATTGTGTGGGTGATTGAAGTGGCGAACATTAGATTTGACGTTATTCAGGTAATTTTTGATTATTTTATTAAAAACATACATTTTTAATGTTTGATACTTTTAGGTATGTAGTATAATTCTTATTTTTATGAAAACTGATAAATTGTTAGTATAATTTCAACTAGAAATTGGTTTTATGTTGATATATAAGAAGTGTAATAATTCAAAAGAATATTTTTTATGAAAAACAGTGTAATATAACGTTATGTTACTGGACAGGTTTCATAAATTACATTTACATCGCCAGAATTAAATTCATATATTTATGAAAATATTTCATGTAGTAAAGTATTGACATTTAAGAAATTTGAAAAAAATTTACTTAACTCCCACAACTCTATAATCCATTATTCATGATTTTAATTCAATGCTGCGAACATGTCTCAACCCGTCATTTTTTGGGTATGCGTGCGCCTTGTCAAAAGCAAGTAGGTAAAAATAAAATAAATTTCAAGATATTATTTGTTAATTAAAAAAATTATAATGTATTCTAAACACATTGAAGAATTCATTGGTATCAAAAAATTTCTTTAAGTTAATTTTTCAACAAGTTATGCAATTTTTCAGTGTTGAATTATAATCATACCTAAATCAAAGAATACACCATGGTGTATTCTTTGCCTAAATAGTGGAGATGAGTTCCGGAAATTAGGACTTTTTTATTGAGAATTTCCTATTCTTTAAGAATCTTTATTAATTAATTCCTTGAATGTACTTTTAGAGATATTTTGAATACGTTTCTCTACTGTATTGGGCGAAGTAGAATTAATTACCGTGAATTCGTACTTTATTTGTTTAATTTTGTGTCAGTGACAAGTTTAAAACTGTGTTTTTCTATTTAACTCAACTGTCATCAAATCTGAGGTAATACTCTTATATAATCAGAGATATTATGGAAGAGGTTATGTTATTCTATTTTTTGTTTTCATTGCAAATCAAAGAGAAAATAAGTCGGTATTAAAGATTTAAAATACGAAATCAGACCTAAAACTAAACAGTTAATTGAACGCTTGTTTGTACTTTTCACAAATATCAACCATACCTATTACTCTTAAAATAAAAATATCAGGAGTCAAAATTTAGTTTAGAACACAAAGTACTAAAGCACAATCAAAAGTTTTACAAAACACACACTGAAAATAACTGAAACAGCGAAATAAAACCACTTAAATATCATAGAGCTTATACGGCAGCTGATTTGCTTTACTCGTTGCTAAGATGACATTGACTTTTCAGAGCGCCATCTATCGAATTCTACTTTTCCCAATATAATTAAACAATATTGAATTAATATCGTCTTTTTTTTACAGATTTTACCGGTCTCGTTTCAGCTCAAGTAATGCGATATGCCTAAAGGTAGGAGAATGTTGTGACGAATAACAAAAATAGA
Source organism: Galerucella calmariensis (assembly GCA_910591675.1). Lineage (NCBI taxonomy): Eukaryota > Metazoa > Arthropoda > Insecta > Coleoptera > Chrysomelidae > Galerucella > Galerucella calmariensis. The sequence continues at coordinate 53,432 of CAJUYG010001542.1, forward strand.
ATTAGTTGTGAAAATAATAATAGTTTCAATTTTAGAAAATATTCCTCTTTAAAAGTTGAACTTTTAAAACAATTAATAATAATTTTTTTTCTACATATCATTTTTTATATAAATATTTTTGAAATTTTATTAATTTATTTTTGTTATTTCAAAAGTGTGCCTGAAATAAATTTTTGCTACTTACAATTTTTTCAATAACTATAAATATATTATCTACAATATTGGAAACACCCCAGCAAGAGGATATTTTATGTGGATTTTGTTTGTGTTTCTTCTTTTTCAGGTTTTTTCAGCGCTGCAACTTTCAATGAGCAAATCGGTCAATGATTGAGGAAAGCTTGAGAAATTAATTTATAAAATATTTTCAGACACCCCAAATTTTTGTCCCCAATTTAAAACATCTATTTACTCTAGCATATTTTTAAATGATAAAATAAACAGAAAAATTGCTTAAAAATTATTTCTTTTCACAAGTATTTTAATTTTTTTTTCCAAATTTGAAACATATTCACTCAAAATCTCGTTAGAAAATTATTATTTTTTAAATATTAAGACACTCGCAGAACGCACTTGGTTAAACGAGATCTTCCAGACAACTCAGAAGTGAACAATTTATTATTTCGGGTGTTTCCAATTTCTCACATTTTACGGTTTATCATAAATTTAGATTTTTATCAGCTGAGAAATTTTTTTGTGGTTACACAAATTTTCAAATCGTTGTATGCCTGTATTTATTGTGGAAAATGTGATCACAGAAATTTCCTTGGGGACTGTATAATACTTGTAGTTTTTCAAAATCTTTTTTTTTTAACGTAATTACTTTAAAATTATTTTTATATTTTCAAAAACTCGCCATCTTTCAACTTTAATTTTAAATATTTCAATAAAGACACTTTTTGTGCCCAGATTGCTTGGACTACTCGCTAAATTAAGGTACTTTGGTTAACAAGTTTTTTTCAAAATTAGATCTACTCAAAATTATATTGTTTAGAAATTTTAATTTATTTTTAAGTGATTTTCAACAGCGTTCACTACTGAACCAGATTAAAGTTAAACAATTTCATTTTTAAGATCAGTTCCTCAGTTAAAGTTTAAAAATTTTTTGATTCTCACTCTTATCAATTAGAATTTTGTAGAAACTTGTTAATTTTTGTATTACTTAAAAGAGTATTTGGGTAATATGGTAAATAAGGAAACTATGTGATGTATGCCTTTGACTAAGAGATAAATGTGGTGGCACTCGCCGGTCGGTAAATGGAAATGGTCGATTTCGGTTTTTAGTGATGGTTAATGGTAAAAATGTCGCTGTCCAAATGGTATTGGGATGGAGATTGCGGCGTAGAAGATTCCAAATGTGAGTGTTTTAAATATTTTCTTGTTTCTTGAGTCGTCATTGTTTACTTCTACTATTTTATGCATTATTAATAATATTCCTTATAATAAAAATGCAGATCTTTAAACATAGAAAATTTAATAAGTCATTAACAAATATATGTACATTATATATAAATATTTAGGATCACTAATTAATATCGATGAATATACAGGGTGGGGCACTATGAACGAACTATTCTCTGGCGTCTTAACGGCAAATATAATTAGAAAAAATAAGACGTAGAATTATGTAGATTACTTGGGACTATAATTTAAAAATATTTTGGAATATACAAGGTTCTCCAAAAAAGCGTGCCGTATCAAAGTTAGGTTCCTTTAAATGGAACACCCGGTATTTTATCACATTTTTGAATTGTACTATTAAAAATAATGTGAGTTCATTTATATTTCCCTATTCCTATCTAGTTCAGTTTCCATGATAAATCGATTTTACATAATTTGTAGACCCTACGAAAAAATACAATAACTTCAAAATAAAAACGAATAACCACATTTGCTTCACACCATCTCAGTAGAAGCTTTCAACATTCTGTTTCCAATATTTACTGGTATGCTATCATATACAGGGTGTTTTTAATATGACAGTATAACACTAACCATTTAATACATAAATTTCTGGCTTAATTTAAATGGATCACCCTGTATCTGTTGGGTATGTTGAACGTGGGAATTTATTACTTTCCAGTTGGTATTAGGGTTGCCTATATCTAACTCTGATAGTTCTCGAGAAATTTTAAATTTGTTTTTTAATATTCAATTATCTGCTGACATCTAGTTACCTATGACATGATACTTCGATGCAACGTTTTTAAAAATGTAAAATTTGTTATTTTGACAGTAAGTGCTTTGTTGTATGATTTATTATTGATAAATTAAAGGTCTCTTAAATCAGAATTTTATTTAGGGTACTCAATCATTAACTTTGCAATAAGATTAGTAAAAAAACTTTACGCTAACTGGAAGAAAATTTCGTAAATTTTCACGTAACAAACTACCCGAACTTTTGATGAAGTTCCACTATATCCACAGGACAAAAAATGTGGCTGCAGTTAGATGGTGCGTCTGTTGATTACAGTATAATTGTCCGGAGTTACCTGAACAATATTGTTCCACAAAAATGGATTGGGCGAGGGGGTCCTTATCTTTGGCCGTCAAGGTTCCCATGCTTGACGCTATTAGACTATTTTCTTCGGGGTTACATGAAAAGTATTGTCTATAATACAGAGCCAATCACTCCTGAGAACATGAAGGATAGGATAAGGAAAGCGTTTCAAACAGTAACACCAGAAATGTTAAAGAAAGTGAACAATAATTTTTTTTAAAAAAGGGTTCAAATTTGTATCCAACAAGATGGGCGTCACTTTGAACACCTTTTTTGAAATTTTTGTACCTAGTTATTTTTTTATAATTTTAAAGCTTATTGTATCTGTAGGCCCAAAAATAGTGTACTTATCCTTAATAAAATTCTGATTTAAGAGACCTTTAATTTATCAATAATAAATCATACAACAAAGCACTTACTGTCAAAATAACAAATTTTACATTTTTAAAAACGTTGCATCGGAGTATCATGTCATAGGTAACTAGATGTCAGCAGATAATTGAATATTAAAAAACAAATTTAAAATTCCTTGAGAACTATCAGAGTTAGATATAGGCAACCCTAAAACCAACTGAAAGGTAATAAATTCCCACGTTTAACAGACCCAACAGATACAGGGTGGTCCATTTAAATTAAGCCTGAAATTTATGTATTAAATGGTTAGTGTTATACTGTCATATTAAAAACACCTTGTATATGATAGCATACCAGTAAATATTGGAAACAGAATGTTAAAAGCTTTTAGTGAGATGGTATGAAGAAAATGTGGTTATTCGTTTTTATTTTGAAGATATTGTATTTTTTCTGAGTGTCTACAATATATGTAAAACCGATTTATCCTAGAAATTGAACTGGATAGGTATAGGGAAATGTTAATGAACTTAAATTATTTTTAATAGTACAATTCAAAAATGTGATAAAATACAGGGTGTTCCATTTAAAGAAACCTAACTTTGATACGGCACGCTTTTTTGGAGAACCCTGTATATTCCAAAATATTTTTAAATTATAGTCCTAAGTAATCCACTTAAATCTACGTCTTATTTTTTCTAATTTTTTTTGCCGTTAAGACGCCAGAGAATATAGTTCGTTCATAGTGCCCCACCCTGTATGAATTTTATTGATTACATCTACAACACCACGTTACAACATTCAGAAATATAAATAATCCGCATACAGGTTAACACAAATCAGTTTTTCCCAAACAAAAAACGTATAATAATATAACATTATTTGTGGTGTACATTACATTTTTTTAAATACAAGAATATAAGTACTTGAAGGTCCGTTATTGTGATTTTTTATTCGAGATGTGATCCAAATCATATGGGTCTTTGCCCATCACAACCCATCAACCCCACATGTGCACGCCTAGGTTAGTAATGTTAGTATAGTGGTCTTCAGCTGATGGTATTGTTAGGTTAACTGGGGCTCAGTGTAATAGCCTGAGTTAGCTCTGAACCAATGCAATACATCTCTTTTAATCAGGGACGCAACAACTATGTGGCGAATGTAGACAAGAACCACAGGCGGCAATGTTGTGTTCCCTGACCCTATAATTCAACTTTTTCGTTTATTTTTTATTTATTCCTGGTAGTCGGTCAAACTGTTAATAGTTGAAAAGATATTTTTTCTACGACCGTGCGTTTTAACCCATTTTACCGCACGCATTTTAGTTTTGAAAGTGTCACTTTCCTCCACTAGTGCGGGAAAGTAAAATTATGCAAATATCACGAAATATATCAAATAAAATTATTTCATCTACAAATGACTTGAAACTCCACTGGACTGGCAATTTCAAGTAATTCTGTTTTTAATATTAATATTTATAATAAAATTAGTAGTTTTTATTTTTTCTCTTATTTTGGGAATGAAACCACAATGTTTTTTATTTTTTATTTCGACGTTTCGGTAGCGATCCAGCTACCTTTGTCAAGATTAAATGATGATAAAATAATTTTTTGGTCCCTATCTGACACAACGAAAAAATATGACAACTAGACAATCAATAATATTTTGAAGTTTAAGACTACAAAACTTTGTTGTCAAATTTTATTAAGGTCCATTCATAGTAGATCACATATCTGGTAAAATGTGAAATAAATATTTTATTTTATGACATTCCAAAGATATGATAGTCTACTAGAAATGGAATCCAGTAAAGTGCACGTTCCAGGAACGGTTTTTATTGGGATAGCGCTTTTTTTCGCTTATTTTGGTAATGTTGTTAATAAAACGCGTTTGTTGTTATTTTTTTGTGTATGATTATTTTTGTTTTCAAAGTATGTATGACTCAGTTTGGTGATTTTGTGTATTGAAGTGTGTATCGATTAACAACTATTCCAATGATAAATCATAAGAAAACCTGGATAAAAACTTATGATGCTATCCTGATAACGCAGGTAATTGATTATTGGAAATTTCTCTTTCTAACATTGGTAACCAAATTTGACTACATTCGGCTGAAATGACATTTATCTGCATTCAGTTGTATTAAAGCACTTTCTTTGATTTTTCGTCTTTTATTATTGGGCTCTTTCAATATTATTTTTTGTCGAATTCCAAAATAGTAAATAATCAAAAATTGAAACCAATTGTCCGGTGGAGATATGTAGACGACATTTTTGCAATATGGCCTTATGACTTAGTATCTCTGAATTATTACTTAACGTATATAAATGAAGGAGAAAAATCTATAAAATTTGAAATTGAAAATAACAATTTTTTGCCATTTTTAGATGTTCTTATCAATAAAACACCTACAGGGTATGAAACAAGTGTTTATCGTAAGCCAACACACACTAATAGGTATTTGAATTTTGAATCAAATCATGCTATACCTAAGCGTAAAAAAAAGGGGTAGTAAAATCTTTATACGATAGGGCCAGAATCATTTGTTCTAATGATAATCATTTCACAAAGGAGAAAATTCTACTAAAAAATGTTTTAAATGCCAATAATTACTCGGCAGAATTTGTAAATAAAGAAATTAAGAATATGGAGAAGGGCTCATTGTTAATACCCCATAATAATAACAATAATATTAATAATTCAGCTAACATAATTTTTAAAAATTTGACAATACCGTATGTTAGGGGTTTGTTTATCAGAAAGAATTAAGAAACTTGGTAATCAATTCAATATTCGAACTAGCTTCAAATCTAACTATACGTTGAGATCTATACTAACAAAAATAAAACCAAAAAATGAAGAACAATCTTAAAAAAATTGCATATATCAGATATCTTGTGAATGCGACAAATTCTATTTAGGTGAAACATCTAGACCATTGAAAGTCCGAATAAGTGAACATTAAAAATATATCAAAGATAGGGAGTTCTTTAAGTCAGGTATTTGTAAAGAAGCTTGGGAAGAGGGGCATAAAATACAATGGGATTAGACAAAAATAATATTGAAAGAGCCCAATAATAAAAGACGAAAAATCAAAGAAAGTGCTACAACTAAATGCAGATAAATGTGTAGCTAGTATTTCAGCCGAATGTTGTCAAATTTGGTTACCAATGTTAGAAAGAGAAATTTCCAATAATCAATTACCTATCAGGATAGCATCATAAGTTTTTATCCAGGTTTTCTTATGATTTATCATTGGAATAGTTGTTAATCTATACACACTTCAATACACCAAATTACCAAACTGAGTCATACATATTTTGAAAACAAAAATAATCATACACAAAAAAGTAACAACAAACGCATTTTATTAACAGCATTTCCAAAATAAGCGAAAAAAAGCGCTATCCCAATAAAAACCGTTCCTGGAACGTGCACTTCACTGGATTCCATTTTTAGTAGACTATCATATCTTTGGAATGTCATAAAATAAAATATTTATTTCACATTTTACCAGAGATATGATCTACTATGAATGGACCTTAAGAAAATTTGACAACAAAGTTTTGTAGTCTTAAACTTCAAAATATTATTGATTGTCTAATTGTCATATTTTTTCGTTGTGTCAGATAGGGACCAAACAATTATTTTATCATCATTTAATCTTGACAAAGGTAGCTGGAACGCTACCGAAACGGCCCATCCATATTTTTTAGCATTTCTATCTTTATAAATTCCGATTTCCACATTCTTTAACTCAGGATGTAAATGTATTTCATTAATAAACTCAATAATCTTTTCACTCGACCAAGTATTAGTCATTTTATATGCTATAACCTCTAAAATTATCATAACAGCAACAACAAACGAACACCAAAACAAAGTAAAATTGGAAAGTATTTTCGCTGGCCAAGCGATCGTCCGGCAACTCTTGCTGCAACCAATTAAATGCATAGGCAACAAAAAACATGTGTAGCTATATGGCCGGGACACACTGAAACTATTGTCAATATATTACCTAGTATGGCTGTTATTGCTGGCAATGTTGCCAGCCATTGTGTTGCAGGCATTGCAGCTACATATTGCATTAAAAATATTGCCCGTTTAGAAGCACCTTTAGACGAGCTGATAAAAGATTTTGCTGAAACAAAGCCAAGAAAAAAAAGCTTTCAATAAGTTTTTGTCCTTTTTGTCTATTTTGTCACGTTTCGATTGTTCTATCAGATTTCTTATTGCTTTTTATACATTCCTCATTAATCCGTATGTCTAAGACTTGTCGAGATCTAAACGTTATTGGGATGAGTTGTCAGGTATCATGCTAATTAAAAACCAGCACAGTTTTTTCTTATAATAATGTTGATTAAAAAATTATTACACATATTATATTTTTAAACTTAATACTTGAAAAACAAGCTGTCAAAAATGTACAAAGCTGATATGATATAGGTACCATCAATTCCTTAACTGTTTATATACATATTTTTACAAATATTCCACAGGGTACGATGGGGCAATATTGTTTATTTTTATAAAGTGTTCACAAATAGATTCAATTTTTACGAACTAAAATTTGCAGCAAAGAAGAATTTTTGAGCACTTTTTAAGTATGCTTTAGCTGCTCTAATGTCGAGTACTTTTGCTCAAAAAATGTCTAGGTAGGTGCTCACAAAGTCCAATTTTATTTTTGAATTTGACAACCAAATTTATTTCCAGTTAACAGAGCAGTTAAAAATGGTGATTTTGTTGATATAACGGATCAGTCGGCTGCCATTTTGAATTTACCAATCTTTATTTCAATGTTTATATTGAGAATTTTCAATATATTTTTTTACGAACCATCTTAAGATAGTTCAAACCCAGTGTTGCAAGTAACCGCATATCTAAGTTTTTCACGTAGGGTACTTTTCTTCTGATAATTAGGTAACTTTAGCAGATTGAAACATGTTGAGGAAGTCGGCAAACGATTTTGTGGATCTTTTTTTCTTATCGTGAAAAAGCCTCTGAAAACGCTGCCTAAAATTACAAAAATACAGCTGTATGAATGTGATAAAATAATTACTATGAATAACAGTTTTATGAAATAATGATAGTTTTTTGAAGCAATATTTATAAAAAGTATACAGGGTGGTCCTTGAGTAATTGTACATAGAAGTACAGTACAATCTTCACTTCAAAATATTGTGATTTAAATCAACTAGCCTTAATAAAATGTTGATATTAAGAGAGATACAGGGTGCTGAACGTGAAATTTTAATTATCGTTTTTTACAATAACTTCAACGCTTTTTGAAGTATATGCACCAAAATTTAAGGTTGGGGGTTTTTTGATTTGGGAAATCACTATTTTGTACCTATTTCGATATATTTTGTAGAGGTCGCCACATATGCCACGTATGCGGCATAAATGTACGCAAAACTTTTTTGCCTTTTACATTAGTGCTACTTTTGTTGAAAATAATTAAAGCCGCATCATTACAACAAAAAAAAAGGTATATCTGATAGTATCCCCAAATCTTAACGGTTTTAGAGATAATCACATTTTAGTGATTAACTACATGATTATTATTTAATGAAATTACGTTCGAAAAATGTAGTTGTGTGTACGATAATTATTATTTTTAAATATTGAAAGTACCATACATATATTTCATGTTAACTGCTACTATACCCTAATACTGTAGCAAACACAGTAGCTTTTTCAAACGAATGGAGGTATAATGATTATGATTATGGGCAACCCTCTCAGTCCCCTATTATCAGAAATTTTCATGGATAATATAGAAAAGATAATTCATAAACACCCCCTTAGTAAAAAATTTGTTTACTGGCACCGATATGTAGATGACATTTTAGCTTCCTTCACTGGTACTACGAGACAATTAGATAACTTCATTACTCACATTAACTCAATACATAAAAATATCAAATTTACAGTAGAAATTGAACAAAATAAGTCCATAAACTTTCAAGATCTTACAATTTAAAATATAAATAATAGACATGACTTTTCTATATTCCACAAACCATCACATACAGACATTACAATTCATAATAGTTCAGTCCACCCAATCAGTCATAAATTAGCAGATTTCAATAGTATGATACATAGACTTTAAACAGTTCCATTGAATATTGACAATTACAATAAAGAACTAAATATAATAAAACAAATAGCGGTTAATAATAATTACGATCCAAATTCAATTGACATCATGAATAAAAATATACGAAAACATACTCTAGAACAAAGTATTTCCTTCTAATAAAAACAAAAATAACCAATTTAAAAGCTTAACTTACTTTGGAATACCATCCTTAAAAATAAAATCATTTTTAGAAACTTTAGACTTGAATATTTGCTTCAAAACTGACAACAATTTATCCAAATTCATTAAAAACAACGAATCCAAATCATCAAAACTAAATAAATCAGGAGTTTATAAATTAAAATGTGGTAATGACGACTGTGATAAAATTTATATAGGTAGAACTTTTAGGAATTTTAAAACTAGGATTTCAGAACACAAACGTAGTTATGACAACCAAAAATCAGATTCCAACGATTCAAATCATTTATTAGCAAACCAACACTCTTTCGATTCAAATTTTGAAATTTTGCATATAGAACCTAAATCCTTCAAATTAAATCTTTTAGAAGCCCTAGAGATAAATAAAAACAAATATTCAGATAATCTTCTTAACGACCAACTTGATATTAACAATTCTCCCTTATTAAACCTTTTTACCTAGAAAGGTTCCTGTTGGATTGTTGTGAATGAGTTTCCAGGTGAACTTGTTAAATACTTTAGTTAATCCCATATTTAGACAAATTCATTTCATTTTCTTGTAAATAGATTATAATTTTATTGTTAAATATCCGTATAATTTAGTATTAAGGCACTGTATAAATTGAAAGTTTCTCATTATAAGTACCTCCATTCGTTTGAAAAAGCTACTGTGTTAGCGTCACAACTTTAAGGTTAAATATAATGTAGATTTAACAAAATAAAATTGTTTGATTTCATAATTTAAGTATACCTTTTTTTTATTTATGTATCAATTATTTTTCTTAAAAGTGGGGCTAATGTAAAAGGCAAAAAAGTTTTGCGTACATTTATGCCGCATACGTGGCCTATGTGGCGCCCTCTACAAATTACATCAGAACATATACGAAATTATGATTTATCATATCAAAAAACCCCTAACCTCAAATTTTTGTGCATATACATCAAAAAGCGTTGAAGTTATTGTAAAAAACAAAAATTAAATTTTCATGTTCAACACCCTGTATCTCTCTTGATATCAACATTTTATTAAGGCTAGTTAGTTTAAATCACCATATTTTGAAGTGTTGTACTGTACTTCTATGTACAGGGTTATTCATTATAAATTACCCACCCCCTATCATCGTTATTATTACTTTTAGAAAAAAAAGTTTTGTATAAAAATTGTTTGGTTACAGCTGAATTTTCTCAATATTTTCCCAAAAGTTCAGTAGCGTGCAAATTTAAGGGGATACAAAAAATAATAGCGCTTTTTTAAATGCGACACCCTATATATTTTCACATTTTTTAGTTGGTATCAAAGTAAGCTGTGAAAATGTCAACTGATATGTTTGATAATTGACATTTTTCATATAAAGTCATTAATATGGTTCTCAGTAAGAAAGAAAAAGTCAAAATATATACCTATACAAAACAGAAAACATTACTTAAGTACCACCCTGTATAGAAAATG